>JBBDGP010004299.1:0-264426 GCA_037952835.1 Lithobates septentrionalis
ATCATTACTTCCCTCATTCAACCCTGCTACTATTACTGAGGTTGCTAAACTTTTATCTAACGCTCATCTAACCACTTGCCCCCTGGATCCTGTTCCCTCGCAAATGCTACGCTCACCCTCTGACTCGATTCTACACTCTCTAACTCACATTTTCAACCTCTCCCTCTCTTGTGGCATCTTCCCAAACTCTCTAAAACATGCGCTTGTCACCCCCATACTAAAAAAGCCCTCACTGGATCCCACCAATCTCAACAACTTACGTCCCATCTCCTTACTCTCCTTCTCCTCCAAACTTCTTGAAAGACTGGTCTACAACCGACTAAGCGACCATCTGACCATGAATAAACTTCTTGATCCCCTTCAGTCCGGCTTTCGCCCTCAACACTCCACGGAAACTGCTCTCCTTAAACTCTCAAATGACCTACTAATGGCTAAAGCCAATGGACACTATTCTGTAATACTTCTCCTGGATCTCTCTGCTGCCTTTGACACAGTGGACCACCCCCTCCTCCTCAATAAACTCTACTCCTTTGGTCTCCGTGACTGTACTCTTCGCTGGTTCTCATCCTACCTATCCCACCGCTCCTTCAGTGTCACTTACAACTCTACTTCCTCCTCTCCTCTTCCTTTTTTCCGTTGGGGTCCCCCAAGGTTCTGTTCTCGGACCTCTCCTTTTCTCAATCTACACCTCCTCCTTGGGTCAGTTGATTGCCTCCCACGGCTTTAAATATCATCTCTACGCTGATGACACCCAAATCTATCTCTCCACCCCCCAGCTCTCTCCATCTGTCTCCTCACGCATTACCAACTTACTAGCAGACATATCAGCCTGGATGTCACATCACTTTCTCAAACTCAACCTATCCAAAACCGAGCTCATGGTATTTCCTCCCTCAGGTGCCACTTCCCCTGATCTCCCTGTCAAGATCAACGGCTTAACTATCAACCCATCTCCCCACGCCAAGGTCCTAGGTGTAATCCTGGACTCTGAACTAACCTTTCGACCCCACATTCTATCACTATCCAAAGCTTGCCGCCTCAGTCTTCGCAACATCTCCAAGATACGCCCCTTCCTAACCATTGACACCACAAAGCTTCTAATCCACTCCCTGGTCATCTCCCGCCTTGACTACTGCAACTCCCTCCTCATTGGCTTACCTCTAAATAGGCTATCCCCACTTCAGTCCATCATGAACGCTGCTGCCAGGCTCATCCACCACACAAACCGCTCAGCGTCTGCTACACCCCTCTGCCAATCCCTCCATTGGCTGCCACTCAGTCACCGAATTAAATTCAAGATACTAACTATAACTTACAAAGCCATCCACAACCTGGCCCCTAGCTACATCTCTCACCTAGTCACAAAATACCAACCTAATCGTTCTCTTCGCTCCTCCCAAGACCTCCTGCTCTCAAACTCCCTTGTCACCTCATCCCATGCTCGCCTTCAGGACTTCTCCAGAGCCTCCCCCATCCTCTGGAATGCTCTACCCCAATCCGTTCGATTTTATCCTACTTTATCCACTTTCAGACGATCCCCGAAAACTCATCTCTTCAGAGAAGCCTATCTGGCCCCCACCTAACAACTGTAGATTTATCTTCTCAATCAGCACATCACCCACAGTTATTACCTCTTGTATCTCTTGACCTTCCCTCTTAGATTGTAAGCTCTAAGGAGCAGGGCCCCCTGATTCCTACTGTATCAAATTGTATTGTATTTGTACTGTCTACCCTCAAGTAGTTGTAAAGCGCTACGTAAACTGTTGGCGCTATATAAATACTGTATAATAATAATATATATATATATATATATATATATATATATATATATATATATATATATATATATATATATATATTAATATAATATAATAATGTTTGGGGGTTCTAAGTAAGTTTCTAGCAAAAAAAAAACTTTTTAACCACTTGCCGACCGCCTCACGCCTATATACGTGAGCAGAATGGCACGGGCAGGCAAAATCACGTACCTATCGGACCCCCCCCCCCCCCCCCCCCCCCCCCGTGCCAGCTGCGGTCGGCATTTGGCTGGGAGAGTTGAGAGACGAGGGGGAGGCCATCCGATCGTGGGCCCCCCCCCCTCGCGATCGCTCTCAGCCAATGAGAAACATCCCCTGCCTCTGTATAGTACACAGAGGCAGAGGATGTGATGTCATCTCTCCTCGGCTCGGGAGTTTCCGTTCCGGGCCGAGGAGAGAAGACATGTAAGTAAGTGCACAACACACACACACACAGTAGAACACGCCAGACACACTAAACACCCCGATCGCCCCCGATCCCCCCCCCCCCCCCCCTGTCACAAACTGACACCAAGCAGGTTTTTTTTTTTTTCTGATTACTGCATAGTGTCAGTTTGTGACAGTTAGAAGTGGTAGGACAGTGAGTGTTAGCCCCCTGTAGGTCTAGGGTACCCCCCTAACCCCCCCTAATAAAGTTTTAACCCCTTGATCACCCCCCGTCACCAGTGTCACTAAGCGATCATTTTTCTGATCGCTGTATTAGTGTCGCTGGTGACGCTAGTTAGGGAGGTAAATATTTAGGTTCGCCGTCAGCGTTTTATAGCGTCAGGGACCACCATATACTACCTAATAAATGTTTTAACCCCTTGATTGCCCCCTAGTTAACCCTTTCACCACTGATCACCATATAACCATTACGGGTGACGCTGGTTAGTTAGTTTATTTTTTATAGTGTCAGGGCACCCGCCGTTTATTACCGAATAAAGGTTTAGCCTCCTGATCGCCCGGCGGTGATATGCGTCGCCCCAGGCAGCGTCAGATTAGCGCCAGTACCGCTAACGCCCACGCACGCAGCATACGCCTCCCTTAGTGGTATAGTATCTGAACCCATCAATATCTGATCCGATCAGATCTATACTAGCGTCCCCAGCAGTTTAGGGTTCCCAAAAACGCAGTGTTAGCGGGATCAGCCCAGATACCTGCTAGCACCTGCGTTTTGCCCCTCCGCCCGGCCCAGCCCAGCCCACCCAAGTGCAGTATCGATCGATCACTGTCACTTACAGAACACTAAATGCATAACTGCAGCGTTCGCAGAGTCAGACCTGATCCCTGCGATCGCTAACAGTTTTTTTGGTAGCTTTTGGTGAACTGGCAAGCGCCAGCGGCCTAGTACACCCCGGTCGTAGTCAAACCAGCACTGCAGTAACACTTGGTGACGTGGCGAGTCCCATAAGTGCAGTTCAAGCTGGTGAGGTGGCAAGCACAAGTAGTGTCCCGCTGCCACCAAAAAGACAAACACAGGCCCGTCGTGCCCATAATGCCCTTCCTGCTGCATTCGCCAATCCTAATTGGGAACCCACTGCTTCTGCAGCGCCCGTACTTCCCCCATTCACATCCCCAACCAAATGCAGTCGGCTGCATGAGAGGCATTTTTATGTCCTCCCGAGTACCCCTACCCAACAAACCCCCCCAAAAAAGATGTTGTGTCTGCAGCAAGCGCGGATATAGGCGTGACACCCGCTATTATTGTCCCTCCTGTCCTGACAATCCTGGTCTTTGCATTGGTGAATGTTTTGAACGCTACCATGCACTAGTTGAGTATTAGCGTAGGGTACAGCACTGCACAGACTAGGCAAACTTTCACAGGGTCTCCCAAGATGCCATCGCATTTTGAGAGACCCGAACCTGGAACCGGTTACAGTTATAAAAGTTACAAGTTTGCAAAAAAAACACAAACAAAAATAAAAAAAAATAGTTGTCGTTTTATTGTTCTCTCTCTCTCTATTCTCTCTCTGTTGTTCTGCTCTTTTTTACTGTATTCTATTCTGCAATGTTTTATTGTTATTATGTTTTATCATGTTTGCTTTTCAGGTATGCAATTTTTTATACTTTACCGTTTACTGTGCTTTATTGTTAACCATTTTTTTGTCTTCAGGTACGCCATTCACGACTTTGAGTGGTTATACCAGAATGATGCCTGCAGGTTTAGGTATCATCTTGGTATCATTCTTTTCAGCCAGCGGTCGGCTTTCATGTAAAAGCAATCCTAGCGGCTAATTAGCCTCTAGACTGCTTTTACAAGCAGTGGGAGGGAATGCCCCCCCCCCCCCACCGTCTTCCGTGTTTTTCTCTGGCTCTCCTGTCTCAACAGGGAACCTGAGAAAGCAGCCGGTGATTCAGCCAGCTGACCATAGAGCTGATCAGAGACCAGAGTGGCTCCAAACATCTCTATGGCCTAAGAAACCGGAAGCTACGTGCATTTTATGACTTAGATTTCGCCGGATGTAAACAGCGCCATTGGGAAATTGGGGAAGCATTTTATCACACCGATCTTGGTGTGGTCAGATGCTTTGAGGGCAGAGGAGAGATCTAGGGTCTAATAGACCCCAATTTTTTCAAAAAAGAGTACCTGTCACTACCTATTGCTATCATAGGGGATATTTACATTCCCTGAGATAACAATAAAAATGATTTAAAAAAGAAAATGAAAGGAACAGTTTAAAAATAAGATAAAAAAGCAAAAAAATAATAAAGAAAAAAAAAAAAAAAGCACCCCTGTCCCCCCTGCTCTCGCGCTAAGGCAAACGCAAGCATCGGTCTGGCGTCAAATGTAAACAGCAATTGCACCATGCATGTGAGGTATCACCGCGAAGGTTAGATCGAGGGCAGTAATTTTAGCAGTAGACCTCCTCTGTAAATCTAAAGTGGTAACCTGTAAAGGCTTTTAAAGGCTTTTAAAAATGTATTAATTTTGTTGCCAATGTACGTTTGTGCGCAATTGTAAAGCATGTCATGTTTGGTATCCATGTACTCGGCTTAAGATCATCTTTTTTTATTCCATCAAACATTTGGGCAATATAGTGTGTTTTAGTGCATTAAAATTTAAAAAAGTGTGTTTTTTCCACAAAAAATGCGTTTGAAAAATCGCTGCGCAAATACCGTGTGAAAAAAAAAAATGAAACACCCACCATTTTAATCTGTAGGGCATTTGCTTTAAAAAAATATATAATGTTTGGGGGTTCAAAGTAATTTTCTTGCAAAAAAAAATTATTTTTTCACGTAATCAAAAAGTGTCAGAAAGGGTTTTGTCTTCAAGTGGTTAGAAGAGTGGGTGATGTGTGACATAAGCTTCTAAATGTTGTGCATAAAATGCCAGGACAGTTCAAAACCCCCCCAAATGACCCCATTTTGGAAAGTAGACACCCCAAGCTATTTGCTGAGAGGCATGTCGAGTCCATGGAATATTTTATATTGTGACACAAGTTGCGGGAAAGAGACAAATTTTTTTTTTTTTTTTTTGCACAAAGTTGTCACTAAATGATATATTGCTCAAACATGCCATGGGAATATGTGAAATTACACCCCAAAATACATTCTGCTGCTTCTCCTGAGTATGGGGATACCACATGTGTGGGACTTTTTGGGAGCCTAGCCGCGCACGGGACCCCGAAAACCAAGCACCGCCTTCAGGCTTTCTAAGGCCGTAAATTTTTGATTTCACTCTTCACTGCCTATCACAGTTTCAGAGGCCATGGAATGCCCAGGTGGCACAAACCCCCCCCCCCCCAAATGACCCCATTTTGGAAAGTAGACACCCCAAGCTATTTGCTGAGAGGTATAGTGAGTATTTTGCAGACCTCACTTTTTGTCACAAAGTTTTGAAAATTGAAAAAAAGAAAAAAAAAAATTTTTTCTGGTCTTTCTTCATTTTCAAAAACAAATGAGAGCTGCAAAATACTCACCATGCCTCTCAGCAAATAGCTTGGGGTGTCTACTTTCCAAAATGGGGTCATTTGGGGGGGTTTTGTGCCATCTTGGCATTTTATGGCCTTCAAAACTGTGATAGGTAGTGAGGCGTGAAATCAAAAATTTATGCCCTTAGAAATCCTGAAGGCGGTGATTGGTTTTCGGGGCCCCGTACGCGGCTAGGCTCCCAAAAAGTCCCACACATGTGGTATCCCCATACTCAGGAGAAGCAGCTAAATGTATTTTGGGGTGCAATTCCACATATGCCCATGGCCTGTGTGAGCAATATATCATTTAGTGACAACTTTTTGTAAATTTTTTTTTTTTTTGTCATTTAATCACTTGGGACAAAAAAAATAAATATTCAATGGGTTCAACATGCCTCTCAGCAATTTCCTTGGGGTGTCTACTTTCCAAAATGGGGTCATTTGGGGGGGTTTTGTACTGCCCTGCCATTTTAGCACCTCAAGAAATGACATAGGAAGTCATAAACTAAAAGCTGTGTAAATTACAGAAAATGTACCCTAGTTTGTAGGCGCTATAACTTTTGCGCAAACCAATAAATATACACTTATTGACATTTTTTTTACCAAAGACATGTGGCCGAATACATTTTGGCCTAAATGTATGACTAAAATTTAGTTTATTGGATTTTTTTTATAACAAAAAGTAGAAATACCATCAAAAGAAAGCTCTATTTGTGGGAAGAAAAGGACACAAATTTTGTTTGGGTACAGCATTGCATGACCGCGCCAATTAGCAGTTAAAGCGACGCAGTGCCGAATTGTAAAAAGTGCTCTGGTCAGGAAGGGGGTAAAATCTTCCGGGGCTGAAGTGGTTAAAGGGGGGTTCCGGCCGTATTTTTTATTTTTTTTTTTTAAAGTCAGCAGCTTAATAAGGACACTTACCTGTCCAGCGAGCCCGTGATGTCGGCCCCCCCGAGGCCGGCGGCGCCTCCATCCTAACTAAGGGAAACAGGCAATGGAGCCTTGCACCTTCACTGCCAGTTTCCTACTGTGCATGCGCGAGCGGTGCAGTGCTCTGTGAATGGCCGTGTTGTTTCCAGGGAAACACACATATCCCAGAAGGCAACGGGGCCGCTCACCTTAGGAGGAAGAAGCGCTGCGGAATAGGAAGAGGCAGATTAGGAAGACTGCCTAGCAACAGGGGTTTCAGGTAAGTTTAATTTTTTTTTTTTTTTTTATGAATTTTAATGCCATTTTCTTTTTTAGGGTGGACCTCCACTTTAAATTGTAAAGAACAAATCTCAAAAAAAGAGGCTCGGTTCTTAAGTGGTTAACTGACAATTGTGCGACGCTGTACCCAAATAAAATTTATGTCCCCCCCACACACAAATAGAGCTTTCTTTTGGTGGTATTTGTGGTTTTTATTTTTGGCGCTATAAACAAAAACGGAGGGACAATTTTGAAAAAAAAACTCAATATTTTTATCTTTTTGCTATAAAACATACCCAATAAAATGTAAAAAAAAATGTATTCACCAATTTAGGCCAATAAGTATTCAGCTACATGTTTTTGGTAAAAAAAAAAAAAAAAATCACAATAAGCGTATACTTATTGGTTTGCGTAAAAGTTATCGTGTCTACAAACTATGGGATACTTTTATGGCATTTTTATTTTTACTAGTAATAGCGGCAATCAGCGATTTTTATTTATTTTATTTTTTTTGTGGGATTTTGACATTGCAGTGGGCAAATCGGACACTAGTTGAAACTTTTTAGGGACACCAATACAGTGATCAGTGCAAAAAAAAAATGCACTCTCACTGTACTAATGACACTGGTAGGGAAGGGGTTAACATCAGGGGCGATCAAAGGGTTAAGTGTGCTCCTAGGAAGTGATTTGCAGATGTGTGGGGGATGGTTTAACTGGAGGAAGAAAGAGATGAGATCTCTCTCTTCCTCTCTGACAGAACAGCGGTCTGTTTTGTTTACATAGGCAGAGCGCCGTTCTGCCTCTCCTGTGAACGATCGGTGATTGGCTCCGGCTGTGTCCCATCACAGCGGGAGCAGGTTGCCGGAGGCGCGCGCGTCCCGCACCGGAAACACCGTACAGGTACGTTGTTTCGCGCAGCCCGGCCGCCCTGCCGCAGTAAGTGGGTGATCTGGAAGCGATTTAATCAGTGCGGTATTCATTCGAAAATACAATACAATACAACACATGACATCACTTCCGAATTTTTATTCTGCCGTACGAGAATTTTCATAACTTTAATAACCTCTTTTATTTTCCATATGAGAATAGCATGCAAAAAAAAATAAAAATAATAATTTGTCCGATAATCTCATCGACATTAAAGGGGTTGTAAACCTTTTGTGTGTTTTTTGGTTTTTTTTGTTTAAAAAAAATAAAATAATAAGCATGCCTATACTGTACTTACCTTGAACAGAGCAACACCTGATCCTCTTCTTCTGGGGGTACCCTGCCTGCGCTCCAGGCCCCCTCCTCTTCATCGGGTGCCCCCGAAAGCTGACTCCTGCTGCTACATCCATTAACACAGACAGCGGGACTGGACCCCCGCCGATGGCTCCTGCTGCTATCAGTCTGTCCAATAAGGAGACAGACCGCGGCTGGAGCTGCTGCGCTCGTGCACATCTCTGAGTCGGATCAGACTCAGGTAAGAAAAAGAAAAAAGGAGGGGGGGGGGGGGTCTGGGGGGAGCTGCAGCAAAGAATGTTTTTCACCTTAATGCATAATTAATGCATTAAAGTGATTGTAAAGTCTCATTTAAAAAAAGAAATAAATAACAAACATGTTATACTTGCCTCCTCTGTGCAGTTGGTTTTGCACGGAGCAGCCCAGATCCTCCTTTTCTCTGGTCCCTCTCTGCTGTTCCTGGCCCCTCCCTCCCTTGAGTGCCCCTCCACAAGCAGCTTTTTATGGGGGCACCAGAGTCAGAGCTCCATGTATCCATTCAGACACGAAGCCCCCCCCCCCCCCTTTCTTCCCTGATTGGCTGACTGACTTTGACAGCCGCGGGAGCCAGTGGCGCTGCTGTGGCTGTGTCTCAGCCAATCAGGAGTGTCCCGGATGGCTTAGACATTTCTGGACATTGCTGGAGAGAGAAGGGGCTCAGGTAAGTAATTAGGGGGGGTGCTGGGGTGACTGCTACACACAGAAGTTTTTTTTATCTTAATGCATAGAATGCCCTAAGATATAAAACCTTCAGGCTTTACAACCCCTTTTAAATCCTCTGTTTTTGAAGCACTTTCAGCAGATGCTTTGATCACTTACTGAGTTTGCAGCTTCTTTATCTTTAAAAGTGGTAGTAAAGGCCTTTGGTAATGTATCACTTACAGGGAAGCCTATAATAAAGCTTACCTGTAGGTACTGTAAATAAATTCACCGGCCACTTTATTAGGTACACCTCACTAGTACCGGGTTGGACCTCCTTTTGCCTTCATTCTTCGTGGCATAGATTCAACAAGGTGTTGGAAATGTTCCTCAGAGATTTTGGGCCATAGTGACATGATAACATCACACAGTTTGCTGCAGATTTGTCGGCTGCACATCCATGATGAGAGTCTCCCGTTCCACCACATCCCAAAGGTGCTCTATTGGATGAGATGTGGTGAGTGTGGAGGCCATTGGAGGACAGGGACCTCATTGTCCAGTGGTGAGATGATTGGAGCTTTGTGACATGGTGCATTATCCTGCTGGAAGGAGCCATCAGAAGATGGGGACACTGTAGTCATAAAGGGATGGACATGGTCAGCAACAATACTCAGGGAGGCCGTGGAGGTTAAACAATGCTCAGTTGATACTAAGGGGTCCAAAGAGTGCCAAGAAAATATCCCCCCCACCATTACACCACAACCACCAGCCTGAACCGGTGATACAAGGCAGGATGGATCCATGCTTTCATGTTGTTTACACCAAATTTTGACCCGACCATCTGAGTTCAGGAGCTTGATTGCAGCGCGATTTATCATGGCAGAACCACACTGCCATTTTTAATCAAATGTGTGCTCTGCAATTTGTCATTTATACCTGGGCATTTTGCAACTGTGGGCAAAATCGCGGCAAATCTGCCCAGGATTCAAACCGGTGAGGTGTGAAATCGAGACTCTTTAGACCAGGCAACGTTTTTTCCAATCTTCTATTGTCCAATTTTGGTGAGCCTGTGCGAATTGTAGTCTCAGTTTCCTGTTCTTAGCCGACAGGAGTGGCACCCGGTGTGGTCTTCTGCTGCTGTAGCCCATCTGCTTTAAGGTTGGATATGTTGTGTGTTCAGAGATGGTATTCTGCATACCTCGGTTCTAACGAGTGGTTATTTGAGTTACTGTTGCCTTTTTATTATCTCAAACCAGTCTGCCCATTTTTCTCTGACCTCAACAAGACATTTTCCTCCACACAACTGCCACTCATTGAATATTTTCTCTTTTTCCCACCATTCTCTGTAAATCCGAGAGATGGTTGTTTTGCATGAAATTCCCAGTAGATCAGCATTTTTTTAAATACACAGACCAGCCCGTCTGGCACCAACAACCATGCCACATTCAAAGTCACTTAAATCCCCTTTCTTCCCCATTCTGATGCTCAGTTTGAACTTCAGCACCTCTAGATGCCTAAATGCATCGCGTTGCTGCCATGTGATTGGCTTATTAGCAATTTGTTTTACAAGGCAATTAAACAGGTTTACCTAATAAAGTGGCCGGTGAGTATATGACCTAATCATGCACCATTATCCACGCTGTTCCTTCAGAGCCCTGTGCCGTAAACAGTGACCCCCATGTCCATGCTTCTGTACGCCGCCCTACATACTACTGACCTCTGTACACGGCCCTACATACTACTGACCTCTGTACACTGTCCTACATACTACTGACCTCTGTACACTGCCCTACATACTACTGACCTCTGTACACTGCCCTACATACTACTGACCTCTGTACACTGCCCTACATACTACTGACCTCTGTACACTGTCCTACATACTACTGACCTCTGTACACTGTCCTACATACTACTGACCTCTGTACACTGTCCTACATACTACTGACCTCTGTACACTGTCCTACATACTACTGACCTCTGTACACTGTCCTACATACTACTGACCTCTGTACACTGTCCTACATCCTACTGACCTCTGTACACTGCCCTACATAATACTGACCTCTGTACACTGTCCTACATCCTACTGACCTCTGTAAACTGCCCTACATACTACTGACCTCTGTACACTGTCCTACATACTACTGACCTCTGTACACTGTCCTACATCCTACTGACCTCTGTACACTGCCCTACATAATACTGACCTCTGTACACTGCCCTACATCCTACTGACCTCTGTAAACTGCCCTACATCCTACTGACCTCTGTACACTGTCCTACATCCTACTGACCTCTGTACACTGCCCTACATAATACTGACCTCTGTACACTGCCCTACATACTACTGACCTCTGTACACTGCCCTACATCCTACTGACCTCTGTACACTGCCCTACATACTACTGACCTCTGTACACTGCCCTACATCCTACTGACCTCTGTACACTGTCCTACATCCTACTGACCTCTGTACACTGTCCTACATACTACTGACCTCTGTACACTGTCCTACATACTACTGACCTCTGTACACTGTCCTACATACTACTGACCTCTGTACACTGTCCTACATACTACTGACCGCTGTACATTGTCCTACATCCTACTGACCTCTGTACACTGCCCTACATACTACTGACCTCTGTACACTGTCCTACATACTACTGACCTCTGTACACTGTCCTACATACTACTGACCTCTGTACACTGTCCTACATACTACTGACCTCTGTACACTGCTCTACATCCTACTGACCTCTGTACACTGCCCTACATACTACTGACCTCTGTACACTGCCCTACATACTACTGACCTCTGTACACTGCCCTACATACTACTGACCTCTGTACTAGGGTTGTCCCGATACCACTTTTTTAGGACCGAGTACAAGTACCGATACTTTTTTTCAAGTACTCGCCGATACCGATTACCGATACTTTTTTTAAATGTCACGTGACAGTTTTTTTTTTTTTTGTTTTTTTTTTTGAGGGGGGGGGGGGGGGGGATGGGGGTGGGGGGCGGGTGGTGGGGTGGGGGTGGGGGTATAGTGAACGGTGTCTGTGTGTGTGTTTTTGTTTTGGTTTTTTTCATTTACATTTATTATTTTTTACAATTTTTTTTTTTATTCTTTATTGCACTATGTGTGTGTGTTTTTTTTTTTTTAATCAGCCCTGTTGGGGGGCTTTGGTGAGATATCAGGGGTCTTAACAGACCTCTGATATCTCCCCCTTGAGACAGAGAAATAGACAGAGGATAGAGATTCCCCAGTCCCTTTCTCTGCAGCGTCAGCTGCACTGAGAATGAATGGAGAGAAGACAGCGGCTTCTCTCCATTCATAAACTGACACATTGTAATCACAGGAGATTACAATGTTTCAGTTATGTGAATGGACAGAGTCAGCTGACTCTCTCCATACACACAGCGGAGAGACAGCAGAACGGAGGGGACAGACGAAGAGAGAGGGACAACGGAAAGCCGGAACGGATGGGGACAGCGGAGGGGGACATAGGAACGCATGGGGACAGCGGAAAGCCGGAACGGATGGGGACAGCGGAGGGGGACATAGGAACGCATGGGGACAGCGGAGGGGGACAGAGGAACGGATGGGGACAGCGGAGGGGGATATAGGAACGCATGGGGACAGCGGAGGGGGACAGAGGAACGGATGGGGACAGAGGAACGGATGGGGACAGCGGAGGGGGACACAGCAAAGAAGAAGGACAGCGGGAGGTGGACAGAGGAACGGAGGAGGACAGCGGAGGGGGACAGAGCAAAGAAGGAGGACAGCGGGGGGGGGGGGGGACAGAGGAACGGAGGGGGACACAGCAATGGAGCAGGACAGCGGAGGGGGACAGAGGAACGGAGGAGGACTAAGGGGGATGAGGTGACAGTCAGCGGTGATCGCGTGTGAGGGAATTACAAGCACCGATCACCGCTGTATGTCACTAAGCAGCTGAAAGCCGCGGGGGGAGAAGCTTGTAACTCCCCCACGCGCCGATCACCGCTGACAGTCAAGGTATCGGCGGAAGCATCGGGAGCATTTGCCCGAGTACAAGTACTTGGGCAAATGCTTGGTATCGGTGCCGATACCGATACTAGTATCGGTATCGGGACAACCCTACTCTGTACACTGCCCTACATACTACTGACCTCTGTACACTGTCCTACATACTACTGACCTCTGTACACTGCCCTACATCCTACTGACCTCTGTACACTGCCCTACATACTACTGACCTCTGTACACTGTCCTACATCCTACTGACCTCTGTACACTGCTCTACATACTACTGAAACAAAGATAGAAAAAATGCTGCGCTAACCAAAAACAGAACAAACCCGGTCACCAGTGAAGAAAAGCCATCATAAGCAGGAGCTGGGCCACTGTAACGCGCACCCTTCGGTCTCAGAGCAGGATGGTCAGACAGAGACAATTCGGAGTAGAGCCACGGAGGAAGAAAAAGAAGCACTCCGCATGGTGTAGGTTAAAAAATGGGGTTTTATTGGATAAAATCCAAACTTTTAAAAGTGATCACAGTCAGATAAAAATAGCAATGTGGAAAGTTTGAGACGCCTACACGTTTCAACTACACAGTCTTCAACAAGGGCATGCAGAGTGCTTCTTTTTCTTCCTCCATGGCTCTACTCCGAATTGTCTCCGTCTGATCATCCTGGTCTGAGACCGAAGGGTGCGCGTTACAGTGGCCCAGCTCCTGCTTATGACGGCTTTTCTTCACTGGTGACCAGGACTCTCAGGACATGTGCGTCCTACGGATCCGGTAAGGGTATCCAACTTTTTCCATTTGAAGATTTATGTGCCTTAACATCTGCGGTCGCCTTTCTATTTGAGTGTCTACCCACCTCCCAGGGTGCGTGGTATCCCACTCTTGGAGAAGACTTCTACTCACCTCATATATCATGGACTTTGGTCCCTTGCTGTCTCATATTTCACTATAGATTATTTCAATTTCATTTAACAGACCATATTGGGAGTTTTATATTTGGTGTGTTATTATATTTTATTTATCCACCAGTGTATTTACATTAATTTTCAATTATGTTTATGTTTTAGCGCTGCACTTAATTATTCCTACATACCCTGTTTCCCCGAAAATAAGACCTAGCGTGATTGCCAGTGATGGCTGCAATATAAGCCCTACCCCCCAAAACAGCCCTACCCTGTTTCCCCAAAAATAAGCCCTACCCTGAAAATAAGACCTACAAGGACATTAACTAGGGCTTATTTGGGGGGTAGGGCTTATATTGCAGCCATCACCGACAATCACGCTAGGTCTTATTTTCGGGGAAACAGGGTACTACTGACCTCTGTACACTGTCCTACATCCTACTGACCTCCTGTACACTGTCCTACATACTACTGACCTCTATACACTGCTCTACATCCTACAGACCTCTGTACACTGTCCTACATCCTACTGACCTCTGTACACTGTCCTACATACTACTGACCTCTATACACTGCTCTACATCCTACTGACCTCTGTACACTGTCCTACATCCTACTGACCTCTGTACACTGCCCTACATACTACTGACCTCTGTACACTGCCCTACATACTACTGACCTCTGTACACTGTCCTACATACTACTGACCTCTGTACACTGTCCTACATACTACTGACCTCTATACACTGCTCTACATCCTACTGACCTCTGTACACTGTCCTACATCCTACTGACCTCTGTACACTGTCCTACATACTACTGACCTCTGTACACTGCCCTACATCCTACTGACCTCTGTACACTGCCCTACATACTACTGACCTCTGTACACTGTCCTACATACTACTGACCTCTGTACACTGCCCTACATAATACTGATCTCTGTACACTGTCCTACATACTACTGATCTCTGTACACTGTCCTACATACTACTGATCTCTGTACACTGCTCTACATCCTACTGACCTCTGTACACTGTCCTACATACTACTGACCTCTGTACACTGCCCTACATACTACTGACCTCTGTACACTGTCCTACATCCTACTGACCTCTGTACACTGTCCTACATACTACTGACCTCTGTACACTGCCCTACATACTACTGACCTCTGTACACTGTCCTACATACTACTGACCTCTGTACACTGCCCTACATACTACTGACCTCTGTACACTGCCCTACATACTACTGACCTCTGTACACTGCCCTACATACTACTGACCTCTGTACACTGTCCTACATACTACTGATCCCTGTACACTGTCCTACATACTACTGACCTCTGTACACTGCCCTACATACTACTGACCTCTGTACACTGTCCTACATACTACTGACCTCTGTACACTGCCCTACATACTACTGACCTCTGTACACTGTCCTACATACTACTGACCTCTGTACACTGCCCTACATCCTACTGACCTCTGTACACTGCCCTACATACTACTGACCGCTGTACACTGCCCTACATACTACTGACCTCTGTACACTGTCCTACATACTACTGACCTCTGTACACTGCCCTACATACTACTGACCTCTGTACACTGTCCTACATACTACTGACCTCTGTACACTGTCCTACATACTACTGACCTCTGTACACTGTCCTACATACTACTGACCTCTGTACACTGCTCTACATACTACTGAAACAAAGATAGAAAAAATGCTGCGCTAACCAAAAACAGAACAAACCCGGTCACCAGTGAAGAAAAGCCATCATAAGCAGGAGCTGGGCCACTGTAACGCGCACCCTTCGGTCTCAGAGCAGGATGGTCAGACAGAGACAATTCGGAGTAGAGCCACGGAGGAAGAAAAAGAAGCACTCCGCATGGTGTAGGTTAAAAAATGGGGTTTTATTGGATAAAATCCAAACTTTTAAAAGTGATCACAATCAGATAAAAATAGCAATGTGGAAAGTTTGAGACGCCTACGCGTTTCGACTACACAGTCTTCAACAAGGGCATGCGGAGTGCTTCTTTTTCTTCCTCCATGGCTCTACTCCGAATTTTCTCCGTCTGATCATCCTGGTCTGAGACCGAAGGGTGCGCGTTACAGTGGCCCAGCTCCTGCTTATGACGGCTTTTCTTCACTGGTGACCAGGACTCTCAGGACATGCGCGTCCTACGGATCCGGTAAGGGTATCCAACTTTTTCCATTTGAAGATTTATGTGCCTTAACATCTGCGGTCGCCTTTCTATTTGAGTGTCTACCCACCTCCCAGGGTGCGTGGTATCCCACTCTTGGAAAAGACTTCTACTCACCTCATATATCATGGACTTTGGTCCCTTGCTGTCTCATATTTCACTATAGATTATTTCAATTTCATTTAACAGACCATATTGGGAGTTTTATATTTGGTGTGTTATTATATTTTATTTATCCACCAGTGTATTTACATTAATTTTCAATTATGTTTATGTTTTAGCGCTGCACTTAATTATTCCTACATACTACTGACCTCTGTACACTGTCCTACATCCTACTGACCTCTACACTGTCCTACATACTACTGACCTCTATACACTGCTCTACATCCTACTGACCTCTGTACACTGTCCTACATCCTACTGACCTCTGTACACTGTCCTACATACTACTGACCTCTGTACACTGTCCTACATACTACTGACCTCTATACACTGCTCTACATCCTACAGACCTCTGTACACTGCCCTACATACTACTGACCTCTGTACACTGCCCTACATACTACTGACCTCTGTACACTGTCCTACATACTACTGACCTCTGTACACTGTCCTACATACTACTGACCTCTGTACACTGTCCTACATCCTACTGACCTCTGTACACTGTCCTACATCCTACTGACCTCTGTACACTGTCCTACATACTACTGACCTCTATACACTGCTCTACATCCTACTGACCTCTGTACACTGTCCTACATCCTACTGACCTCTGTACACTGTCCTACATACTACTGACCTCTGTACACTGTCCTACATACTACTGACCTCTGTACACTGCCCTACATACTACTGACCTCTGTACACTGTCCTACATACTACTGATCTCTGTACACTGTCCTACATACTACTGACCTCTGTACACTGTCCTACATACTACTGATCTCTGTACACTGCCCTACATGCTACTGACCTCTGTACACTGCTCTACATCCTACTGACCTCTGTACACTGTCCTACATCCTACTGACCTCTGTACACTGCCCTACATACTACTGACCTCTGTACACTGCCCTACATACTACTGACCTCTGTACACTGTCCTACATACTACTGACCTCTGTACACTGCCCTACATACTACTGACCTCTGTACACTGCCCTACATACTACTGACCTCTGTACACTGTCCTACATACTACTGACCTCTGTACACTGCCCTACATACTACTGACCTCTGTACACTGTCCTACATACTACTGACCTCTGTACACTGCCCTACATCCTACTGACCTCTGCACACTGCCCTACATACTACTGACCGCTGTACATTGTCCTACATCCTACTGACCTCTGTACACTGCCCTACATACTACTGACCGCTGTACACTGTCCTACATCCTACTGACCTCTGTACACGGTCCTACATCCTACTGACCTCTGTACACTGCCCTACATACTACTGACCTCTGTACACTGCCCTACATCCTACTGACCTCTGTATTCTGCCCTACATACTACTGACCTCAATACACTGCTCTATCTACTACTGACCTCTGTACACTGCTCTACATACTACTGACCTCTGTACACTGCTCTACATACTACTGACATCTGTACACTGCTCTACATACTACTGACATCTGTACACTGCTCTACATACTACTGACCTCTGTACGCTGCCCTACATATTACTGACCTCTGTATGCTGCTCTACATCCTACTGACCTCTGTACACTGTCCTACATCCTACTGACCTCTGTACACTGTCCTACATCCTACTGACCTCTGTACACTGCCCTACATACTACTGACCGCTGTACATTGTCCTACATCCTACTGACCTCTGTACACTGCCCTACATACTACTGACCTCTGTACACTGCCCTACATACTACTGACCGCTGTACACTGCCCTACATATTACTGACCTCTGTATGCTGCTCTACATATTACTGACCTCTGTATGCTGCTCTACATCCTACTGACCTCTGTACGCTGTCCTACATACTACTGACCTCTGTACACTGTCCTACATACTACTGACCTCTGTACACTGTCCTACATACTACTGACCTCTATACACTGCTCTACATCCTACTGACCTCTGTACACTGTCCTACATCCTACTGACCTCTGTACACTGTCCTGCAATCTACTATCTTGTAATTGGCAGCAAGGTTTGCACGCATCTCAGGAGGGATTTTGTCCCACTCCTCTTTGCAGATCCTCTCCAAGTCATTAAGGTTTTGAAGGTGATGGTTGGTAACTCGAACCTTCAGCTCCCTCCACATATTGTCTATGGTATTAAGGTCTGGAGACTGGCTAGGCCACTCCAGGACCCTAATGCGCTTCTTCTTGAACCACTCCTTTGTTGCCTTGGCCGTGTGTTTTGGGTCATTGTCATGGCTGGAATACCCATCCACGACCCATTTTCAATGCCCTGGTTCAGGGAAGGAGGTTCTTGTCCAAGACTGGACGGCACATGGCCACGTCCATCATTCCTTTGATGTGGTGAAGTTGTCCTGTCCCCTTAGCAGAAAAACACCCCCAAAGTATAATGTTTCCACCTCCGTTTTTGACGGTGGGGATGGTGTTCTTGGGGTCATAGGCAGCATTCCTCCTTCACCAAACACAGTGAGTTGAGTTGATGCCAAAGAGCTTGATTTTGGTCTCATCTGTCCACAACACTTTCACCCAGTTCTCCTCTGAATCATTCAGATGTTCATTAGCAAACTTCAGACAGGCCTGTACTAGAGCTGCACAATTAGTCGCGGAGAATCGTTATTGCGATTCTCCGCCCGCCACGATTGCAACTCCAGGTTTGAACGATTCTGACCATTCAAAGCGCGCCTGTTTCAGGGCGGAGGGGAAGCCGTCGGAGCCAGCGTAAAACGTCTGACGTCACCTGTGCGCGCCCGAGCGTGTGATGTCAAACATGGTGGAGAGCAGGAGCAGGCCATACAGCCCCTCCCCCCCTCAGACCGGAGCCCTGACCAGCACCGCCTGGAGCACTGATCTGCACCGCCCGGATGGGGTCTCTCTGCTTGAGGTGCTCTGCCTGCTGTGCCAGGTGTGTCCCTCCGGGGCCACAATACACTCGGTGGGGACAGAGTACGGCAAAATCCAGCAGCAGGTTAGGTGACACCTGACAGAGGGGGAGGGGGGACACATGACAGAGGAAGAGAAAGGGAGGGGGGACTCCTGAGAGATAGAGAGAGCAAGGGGGACACTTAACATAGGAGGGGAAGGGTCCCTGTGATTGGGGGCACCTGACAGGGTGAGGGAGATCACTAGAGAGAGAGAGCGGGAAAAGGGAGACACTTGAGATAAGTAGGGGCACCTGAAAGGAGGATAGGGGGATACTTAAGAGGGAAA
Organism: Lithobates septentrionalis; assembly: GCA_037952835.1. NCBI lineage: Eukaryota > Metazoa > Chordata > Amphibia > Anura > Ranidae > Lithobates > Lithobates septentrionalis. Next base: position 19,313 of record JBBDGP010004299.1, read on the forward strand.
AAATGACGTCACGAGAATCGTGATCTTTTTATGCCAAGTAAAAAAACCGTGACTCTCATTTTGGCCAGAATCGTGCAGCTTTAGCCTGTACATGTACTCTCTCTTGAGCAGGGGGACCTTGCCGGCACTGCAGGATTTCAGTCCTTCACGGTGTAGTGTGTTACCAATTGTTTTCTTGGTGACTATGGTCCCAGCTGCTTTGAGATCATTGACAAGATTCTCCTGTGTAGTTCTGGGATGATTCCTCAATGTTCTCATGATCACTGAAACTCCACGGGGTGAGATCTTGCATGGAGCCCCAGACCGAGGGAGATTGACAATTATTTTGTGTTTCTTCCATTTGCAAATAATCGCACCAACTATTGTCACCCTCTCTCACCAAGCTGCTTGGCGATGGTCTTGTAGCCCATTTCAGCCTTGTGTAGGTCTACAATCTTGTCCCTTAAATCCTTGGACAACTCTTTGGTCTCGGCCATGGTAGAGAGATTGGAATCTGGTTGATTGCTTCTGTGGACAGGTGTTTTTTTTTACAGGTAACAAGCTGAGATTAGGAGCACTCCCTTTTAAGAGAGTGCTCCTAATCTCAGCTCGTTACCGGTATAGAAGGCACCTGGGAGCCAGAAATCTTGCTGATTGATAGGATATCAAATACTTATTTCACTCATTAAAATGCAAATCAATTTATAACTTTTTTGAAATGCATTTTTCTGGATTTTGTTGTTCTGTCTCTCACTTAAAATGAGCAGGGAATCAAATACTTTTTCCCTCGCTGTACCTACAAAAAAAAAATTAAAAATGGCAGTTCTATAGCAGATAACAATTTTGTGAAAAAATCCTCATTTGTAATTGAACTCTATAACATAAAGCAGACAAGACTTGCATAATGCGCATGGCAGTTCCTATCAGGACACCCCAGAGCCGGTTGGGTTCTGTACATTGATGTAGGCTGACTCACAGTGAAAATATTGTAACCAGCACCTGTCGCTGCAGCTGTGCTCCGATTTCAACATCTGATCCCCGCCTCCTCCTGACTTGTTGGCTGTTACTCTGTGCGCTGCTAAGTGCAAAGCGTCTGGGAGAGGGCAAAAGCCAGAGACTGACTGTTTATTTGCTCTGAAGAGACAAACCATTATCGGAGGAAAAAAATAAATAAAAATGTTCTAGCACATCAGACATGCACACATTGATCACATTGGCCGTGCGCTTTTACTTGGTTGGTCTAGACAGAAGGTTATGGGGCAGGTAAAGGAATATTCATGTCATCATCATAAACTGTATTTTATATTAGAAGAACTTTTGTAGATGATATCTGACCAGCCCATTTTGAGGGTTTATTCTTTTACGGGGACTTATACATTGCATGTGTGTTTTTTTATTATACATGTGTACCTTCAGATGAACTTTTGTACAAGCTGAGTTTTCTATTGGGTGCTGTATTTGTAGTCATTGCATGTGAAATGCAGATTGAAGTTGCTTATGGATGGAATTTATTATAGTTCGGTCATCTATCAGACTTTTGAGGTTGATTTACTAAAACTAGAGTGCAAAATCTGGTGCAGCTGTGTGCATGGTGGTCAATTGGCTTCTAATGTCAGCTTGTTCAATTAGGCCTGGTTCACACTGGTGCGACTTTAGGAGCACATGTGGCATGACGTGTACAAATCAATGATTCCCTATAGGGATGCTCCGAAACATAAACTGCCAAAAATTGTGTTTTCTGCACATTGCAGATAGGAAAGTATTGCCGTTAATGGAGCTGAAAATGGGGCGGGGCCTGGTGCCACCCATTGCGGGGTGTCTTCCTGGCTCGCCCCAGTCCTCCCTCCTCCTCTCCTCCCTCCCACAGCGAGGTGATCTCCGTGTGTCACGGAGCTGAATTGCCCGGGCAGCAGGCACAATGCCCTGCCTCCTGTGACAGACAACACACTGATCCAATGGCGGGACATTGAATCAGCGTAACGTGATCACAGGAGGCGGGACATTGTTACTGCGGCCCGGGCAATTCAATTCACAGCTCCAGGACACACGGAGATCGACGCTCTGATCGGGGCACGGGTGAGGCTGCATCCAGACACAGGGAGGCTGCATATGATAGGCACTGGCAGGCTGCATCTAATGGGCACTGGCAGGCTGCATCTGATGGGCACTGGCAGGCTGCATCTGATGGGCACTGGCAGGCTGCATCTGATGGGCACTGGTGAGGCTGCATTGATCTCTTGTATCATGTCTGCAGTCTCTGACCATCTCCTATACTATGTCTGCAGTCTCTGACCATCTCCTGTAGTATATCTGCAATCTGACCATCTCCTGTATCAGATGGTTAGAAACTGAGGACATGATACAAGAGATATTTAGAGACTGCGGACTGAATTTTCTTGGGCTTTTCTTGCACCAAAGGTGCCAATAATGGCCAACAATAAATTCCTCTAAATTTAAATTGATATTAATTAAGTCGAATATAATACAATTGTATATAAAAATATAAATATTTTTAAAAAACTGTTTATTTTCTGTATCATTTTCGGCCTAGTGCATCCTTCATTTTCGGTTTCGGCACCAAAATTTCCATTCGGTGCACCCCTTTTTCCCTTAACTGACACAATTCGGTCCGACTTTGAAAAAGGTTCCTGCACGACTTTGGTCCGTTTTCAGCCCATTCAATATCATTGGAGTCGGATCAAAGTCGGATCCTAGTCCTAACCATCCGACATGGTGATTACAGCAGCAGGAAAAAGAATTTTATGTCACACTGGGATTGTTTTGATTGATCAAAGGACAAGTCGGAGCAAAATCGTATCCTGTTCATTCAAGTCGGATCGACAGTCTTACAACAGTCGTGTCATAACAGTGTGACCCCCGGCCTTAAAGTGGTTGTAAGGCCTTAGGCTCTAGGCGTTGCTATTTTACATGCGTCTTTGCAGCGGTTTTTTTACAGGCGTTTGGAAGTTCAAAAGTTCACCATTGTAACCAAATTTAAGCCTGTAATCTGTCAAAAAAAGAAGCTTCTGTTCTTATTTGAGCGATGGGCAATTTGCTTTAGGTGACAGGACACTCGGGGGCCATTGAAATGAATGGGATTTGTCGGGTTGGGTGTTTTTAGAGCTGAGGCTTAGAGCAGAAAAATGCCTAGGTGTGAATGGAGCCCTATGGTTTTTTGGGGCTGCTCTGTGCAAACTCATTGCACAGAGTGGGTAAGTATAGGCATGTTTGTTATTTTAATACCAAAAAAAACAACCTTTGCAACCACTTCAGCCGCTGAAGGATTTACCCACTTCCTGACCAGGCCATTTTTTTTGCGATACAGCACTGCGTCGCTTTAACTGACAATTGCGCAATCGTGCGACATTGTACCCAGACAAAATTTTTGTGCTTTTTTTTCCCCACAAATAGAGCTTTCTTTTGGTGGTATTTGATCACCTCTGCGGTATTTATTTTTTGCGCTATAAACAAAAAAAAAGTGACAATTTTGAAAAAAAAATGTTTTACTTACTGATATAAACGTTTCCAAAAAAAAAAACAAATTTATTCATCAGTTTTTAGGCCAATATGTATTCTGCTATATATTTTTGGTAAAACATTGCAATAATCGTATATTTATTGGTATGCGCAAAATATATCGTGTCTACAAAATCAGGGGAAAGATTTATGGCATTTTTATTATTATTTTTTTTTTTTTTTTTACTAGTAATTAGTGATTTTTAGCGGGACAGCGACATTGCGGCAGACAGATCGGACACCTGACATTTTTTACACTTTTTTTTGTGAACCAGTGACATTATTACAGTAATCAGTGCTAAAAAAATATGCACTGTTATTGTACTAATGACACTGGCATAGAAGGGGTTAACATCAGGGGTGATCAAGGGGTTAAATGTGTTCCCTCACTGTGTGTTCTAACTGTATGGGGGGGACTGTGTGATCTTCTGCTTAGCAGAAAGACAGGATCTGTGTGATCTCTCCTGTCAGAACGGAGATCTGCCTTGTTTACACAGGCAGATATCCCCGTTCGGTCCGCGAGGAACTATCATGGGTGGCTGGCGGACATCGAGTCCGCCGGACCCACTGATTGGCTCCCCGGCTGGCCAAGCGATTTCCGGGAACTTGCCACCTTGCCGCTGTATAATAACTGCGGCAAGTGGTTAAGCTTTGACAAAAAAAAAACTGGAAGCCGATTGGTTTCTATGCAGAGCTGCACCAGATTTTACACTCTCCAGTAGGGTTGTCCCGATACCGATACTAGTATTGGTATCGGCACCGATACCGAGCATTTGCCCAAGTACTTGTACTCGGGCAAATGCTCCCGATGCTTCCGCCGATACCTGGAAGTCAGCTGTGATCGGCGCGTGGGGGAGTTACAAGATTCTCCCCCAGAGGCTTTAGTGACATACAGCGGTGATCGGTCACCACTGACTGTCACTGCATCCTCCTCCATGCCCCCTCCGTTCCTCTGTCCCCCTCCGCTGTCCCCCTCCGTTCCGCCGTTGCCCTCTCCTTCTCTGTCCCCCTCCACTGTCCCCTCCGTTCTGCTATCCCCCTCTCCTTCTCTGTCCCCTCCGTTCTGCTGTGCCTCTCCGCTGTCCCCCTCCGTTCCGCCGTTCCCCTGTCCTTCTCTGTCGCCCTCCTTTCTGCTATTCCCCTCTCCTTCTCTGTCGCCCTCCGCTGTCCCCTCCGTTCTGCTATCCCCCTCTCCTTCTCTGTCCCCACCGTTCTGCTGTGCCTCTCCGCTGTCCCCCTCCGTTCCGCCGTTCCCCTCTCCTCTGCTGTCCCCCTCCGTTCTGCCGTTCCCCTCCTCCTTCCTTTGTGAATGGACAGAGTCAGCTGACTCTGTCCATTCACATAACTGAAACATTGTAATCTCCTGTGATTACGATGTGTCAGTTTATGAATGGAGAGGAGCCGCTGTCTTCTCTCCATTCATTCTCAGCGCAGCTGAGGCTGCAGAGAAAGGGACTGGGGAATCTCTATCCTCTGTCTCTTTCTCTGTCTCTAGGGGGAGATATCAGAGGTCTGTTAAGACCCCTGATATCTCACCAAAGCCCCCCAACAGGGCTGAATAAAAAAAACAAAACAAAAAAAAAAACACATATTGCAATAAAGAATAAAAAAAATATTATTGTAAAATATAAAAATTGTAAATAATAAAATAAAAAAACACACACATACACCATTCACCCCCCCCCCCCCCCCCCGAAAAAAAAGAAAGCACTGTTAATAAAAAAAGAAAGAAAAACACTGTCACGTGACATTCAAAAAAAGTATCGGTAATCGGTATCGGCGAGTACTTGAAAAATAAGTATCGGTACTTGTACTCGGTCCTAAAAAAGTGGTATTGGGACAACCCTACTCTCCAGTTTTAGTAAATCGACCTCTTTAAAGCAGAGTTCCAGGCTAAAATGCGTTTTTGGGTATCTTTTTTTTTTTCTAGTGATTTCTGCAATTGTATTAATTTTTTCTATACAGGCTGGAACTCCCCTTTACTTTTACCGTATGTTATTCTCCATGCTTGTAGCAGCTTCTGAATGCTAGAAATGTTTTGTCTGTGTCAAAAAATGAACCACAGTCGAGCATGTGAGGGCCTGGGGGAGAAATACGTTGGAAGGGTGACTGGTCAGGTTGCTGAGTCAATCCTTCGCTGCAATTGCCGGCAGAGAGATACGTGCAGATACGTTTTCTGGCAATAAAACCACATGGATAAAAACACGAGTTGGCATTAAAGTTGGACTCTAGACTGATATCAAAAGATACATAATAAAGCAGATTAGTGTCATAGAAATAAAAACTGTTATGTTCAAACTTCAAAAACAACTGCAACATACCATGTGATGTAATAACATAGCGCGAAAAATAAGAAAAAAAAATTGTTGCCATTTATTGATAGGAAAAAAAGAAATGGTGAAAAATGATAGTCCACAACAGTTCAAGATGATCCAATCTCACTCCGTAATGCAAGATGTGAATCAATAACATGATAGAGATTCAAAATAGAAAGGTGTGCTGTGTCCAGACCCAGTTGCTGTAGTTCAAATATTACCTGAATAGTCAACTTACCATCACACTGTCTTGTTTCTTGTTTTTGTCTTCCGATTTTAGAGATGACTTGAGATGTTGACAACCTGTGCGTCAAGGTGGATGGGCCCCAGCCAAAGATGGCTTCTGAACTCTGCCAGACCATCATTGTGGCCAAGTTGGAAAGGCACAAAAATCTCTTCTTAAATTATCGAAACCTAAACCATTTTCCTCTGGAGCTGCTGAAGGATGAAGGGCTTCAGTACCTTGAGAGGCTTTACATGAAGAGAAACTCATTAACTACACTGGTAGGTATTACATGGAAAAGGTAGACCGTTTTTTTTTTTTTTTTTTACTGCTTCTGTTGTCATTTTTCAAGTTGTTGAGCTGCACAGTTACATCGTTTTGTGAATCTCCTGTGTTCAGAAAGCCATTTTTGGCTAAATTGTGAGGAGGTTACCAAAAGAATGGGGGGTTTTCACCAGCCAAATACTTATGGAGGAAATTCCAGGAGTGGCGAGACTATTGCATTTGTTGTTTAGTTCTTGAGTCCTTGTGTTTGTCAGGTGGTCTACTTGGTCTTTTCATGATGAACGCTAATATCTGATCAGATTTAATATCAAAACTTTGAAAATGTGATTTGGGTAAGACCAGAAAAATGGTTGTTATTCCATTCATTTTATGCAGCACCAAAGTGACCGTGCCCCTGAAGCAAGGAGAACAGCGGAAACTGAGCTAAACCACTTGCCAACCGCGCTATAGCCGAATGATGGCTACAGGGCGGTCGTCCAGTTCTGGGAGGGCGTCTATTGTAGGGCTGGGGAAAAAATCGATTTAAATCTTGAATCGAGGATGGTGGGGGTTGGTGCTGCGCTAATCCTGAGGTAAATTAAAATAGCTGGGTGTACTGGGTGTGGGCTCCTGCCTGCATAATAATGTGGGGTGAGAGTTCAACCCCTTGACGAGTAATGTGGCACTGTGTGAACGTCCAAAAGTGCCAAAAGAAAACAATAACAAAACTAGTATAAATATATATAATTGGGACCTAACCCAAAAAAGATTAGTGTGGTACTGTGTAACACAGTAAGGTGAAGCAATAAGGTATTAATTGAAATAAACGAATCAATAATTATATATTAGTATCAAAAAAATTCCTCAAATATGCTGGTAATGGCCTCTAAAACACTAAAAACAATATAGAATGCAGTGAATATAAATCCGGAAATAAATATAGTAAGATCAATCGTGATTCAAAGATGTGACTAAAAACTTAAATATCAGAAAGCCAAAACAAATGTTTTTTTTTTTAAAAACATACAATGTTATAATGAATAGCCAAAGTGATCTATATAATAGTGCATCATGCAGTGAGTGTCCAACTGTCCACAGGGGGTGCTTCAAATTTAAAGAGGAGTTCCACCCAGGGGGGCCATTAAAAAAAAAAAAATTAAAAGTCAGCAGCTACAAATACTGCAGCTGCTGACTTTTAATTGGACACTCACCTGTCCCTGGGTCCAGCGGTGCGGGGGATCGAAGCCCCGCTCGCCCCCCCCCCCCCCCCTCCGCTCGTCGGCGCCGGCATTTCAACTGTGGGCGCCGGGCTGTGGCTTCACAGCCTGGCACCCACTGCGCATGCGCGAGCGGCGCCGAGCGCCGTGATTGGCCGCTCAATCACCTGGGACCTGCAATGGGTCCCAGATGATTGACAGGAGGGAGGGAGAAGAGCCGAGCCCTTCCTGTGCCAGGGGGAAGTGATGTCACCAGCCCAGGCAGACGAAGGGGCAGACTACGAGGGACCACCTAGCAACAGGCATTTAGAGGTAAGTAAAAAAAAAAAAAAATATCCAAATATTTTTTTGTTTTTTTTTTTTAGAATTTTTTAGATATGTTTGTTTTTTTGGGTGGAACCCCACTTTAAGTAATAAAGTTCAAATAAAAGTGACTTCGTGCAGCAAAAGGCAACTTCAATGCTTCCTTGGTGTTATAAAACAATCATGATGTGCAAATGACAGCTGGGTTTCAATAGCTTCAGAGGAGTGGTGACTGTGGGGTGTATAATAGAATTATCACCATGCAGCGATCCTCTAATGGTGGGTAATGGCCTCTTACCTCACTATACTGAGGTTACAGCATAGAGCAGCAAACGCTATTGGTATCTCCTGTGCAGGGGGGTCCTAGGTGCTGTGCTGTCATTAATCAGACCTCAGATCCATAGGGGAGTAACATGGTAAAGGGAGAGAATAAAGTTCCATATAGTGTAGTATTTCAAAATTAAAATCAGGCTTTATTCAATGTAAACATCATACAGGGTACTCACACAGTAAACAAACAGCGGTACAATGCATCCAGACGAGCGGCGAACTCGTACACTGCTGACAGTGGGCGGTGCCTGTCCCTACGTGTGGCGTCACGGGTCACGTGGCTTCATCCCCTGATGAAGCCACGTGACCCCGCGCGTAGGGACAGGCACCGCCCACTGTTAGCAGTGTACGAGTTCGCCGCTCGTCTGGATGCATTGTACCGCTGTTTGTTTACTGTGTGAGTACCCTGTATGATGTTTACATTGAATAAAGCCTGATTTTAATTTTGAAATACTACACTATATGGAACTTTATTATCTCCCTTTACCATGTTACTCCCCTATGGATCTGAGGTCTGATTAATGACAGCACAGCACCTAGGACCCCCCTGCACAGGAGATACCAATAGCGTTTGCTGCTCTATGCTGTAACCTCAGTATAGTGAGGTAAGAGGCCATTACCCACCATTAGAGGATCGCTGCATGGTGATAATTCTATTATACACCCCACAGTCACCACTCCTCTGAAGCTATTGAAACCCAGCTGTCATTTGCACATCATGATTGTTTTATAACACCAAGGAAGCATTGAAGTTGCCTTTTGCTGCACGAAGTCACTTTTATTTGAACTTTATTACTTAAATTTGAAGCACCCCCTGTGGACAGTTGGACACTCACTGCATGATGCACTATTATATAGATCACTTTGGCTATTCATTATAACATTGTATGTTTTTTTTAAAAAAAACATTTGTTTTGGCTTTCTGATATTTAAGTTTTTAGTCACATCTTTGAATCACGATTGATCGTACTATATTTATTTCCGGATTTATATTCACTGCATTCTATATTGTTTTTAGTGTTTTAGAGGCCATTACCAGCATATTTGAGGAATTTTTTTGATACTAATATATAATTATTGATTCGTTTATTTCAATTAATACCTTATTGCTTCACCTTACTGTGTTACACAGTACCACACTAATCTTTTTTGGGTTAGGTCCCAATTATATATATTTATACTAGTTTTGTTATTGTTTTCTTTTGGCACTCATCACTGGGACGTTCACACAGTGCCACATTACTCGTCAAGGGGTTGAACTCTCACCCCACATTATTATGCAGGCAGGAGCCCACACCCAGTACACCCAGCTATTTTAATTTACCTCAGGATTAGCGCAGCACCAACCCCCACCATCCTTAGTTGCTACCTCACCAGGGTTTAAGGCTGAACCCCATTCGGTGCAAGCTGCTTCTCCCAATTCTAAACCACCTATACCAGTACTGATTGGTAGCGCAGGAATAACATTCCCCACACTAAATCTTGAATCGAGTTGAGTGGTCAAATCGATTCAAAATTTAAGCAAATCGTTTTTTTTTTAGATTTTTTTTTTTCACGGCGCCGGTCCTGAAGAGCTACGGGCAGGAGTTTTTAGGCGAGGCCGCGGCTTCGGCCTAGTCCGCGGCCACAGCTAATCACCAATTGGGGTAAAGGGCCAATACCACGTGATCAGCTGTGTCCAATCACCGCTGTTTAACCACTTCAGCCCTGGAAGGATTTACCCCCTTCCTGCCCAGGCCCTTTTTTGCGATACGGCACTGCGCCGCTTTAACTGACAATTTTGCGGTCTCACTTTACAGTCAACACAGAGGACAAGGGGAGACTCTTTACGCCTAGAGGAAAAGAGATTTCATCTCCAAATACGGAAAGGTTTCTTCACAGTAAGAGCTGTGAAAATGTGGAATAGACTCCCTCCAGAGGTGGTTCTGTCCAGCTCAGTAGATTGCTTTAAGAAAGACCTGAATTCTTTCCTAATTGTACATAATATAACTGGGTACTGACATTTATAGGTAAAGTTGATCCAGGGAAAATCCGATTGCCTCTCGGGGGTCAGGAAGGAATTTTTTTCCTCCTGCTGGAGCAAATTGGATCATGCTTTACTGGGGTTTTTCGCCTTCCTCTGGATCAACTGTGGGTATAGGATTGGATATATAGGATTGTTTGATATTATCTTTTATTTATTTATTTTTATGGTTGAACTAGATTTTCAACCAGATTAACTATGTAACTATGTGCGACGTTGTACCCAAACAAAATTGATGCCCCCTTTTTTTCCACAAATAGAGCTTTCTTTTGAGCTTAGAGCTTTCTTCTTCTGGTATTTGATCACCCCTGCGTTTTTTTATTTTTTGCGCTATAAACAGAAAAAGAGCGACAATTTTGGAAAAAAAAGCTATATTTTTTACTTTTTGCTATAATAAATATCCCCAAAATATATATATATATAAAAAAAAAAAAATTTCTTCATCAGTTTAGGCCAATATGTATTCTTCTACATATTTTTGGTAAAAAAAAATCGCAATAAGCGTATATTGATTGGTTTGCGCAAAAGTTATGACGTCTACAAAATAAGGGATAGATTTATAGCATTTTTGTTATTAATTTTTTTTTAATTAGTTATGGCGGCGATCTGCAATTTTTATCATGACTGCGACATTGCGGCGGACAGATCGGACACTTTTTTCACACTATTTTGGAAAAGGGGTTAACACTAGGGGGGCGATCAAACGGTTAACTGTGTTCTCTGTGTGTGTTTCTAACTGTAGGGGGAGGGTACTGACCTAGAGGAAATGACAGATCGTGGTTCCTAGCTATTAGGAACTCACGATCTGTCTCTCCGAACAGAACAGGGATTTGTGTGTTTACACACACACCCCTGTACTGTGTAAATGTCATCGGCAGGGAAGCGGTTAAACACTAGGGGGGCGATCAAGGGGTTAAATGTGTTCCCTCAACACGTTCTAACTGTAGGGGGGATGGGCTCATTAGAACATCACTGGGAGCAGTAGATCCCTGTCCTGTTGATAGGCGGAACAGTGACGTATGGGGACGTCGCTTTGCGCACCCATGCCACTTCGCCGACGTATATCTGCGTGAGCCGGTCGGCAAGGGGTTAAAATGTAATAACGCTTGCCCGTTATGCTCTCACAGCATGAGGAGAGGAGAGCCGGTAACCGGCAAGTGTGACAGGGGATGTACATCTACACTGATAATCAGGGCACTGATCATCACTGTCCTGATTATCAATGCAGCCCCATCATTGCTTCCTCATCAGTGCCGCATATCAGTGCTGCCAATCAGTGCTTCCTCATCAGTGCCGCATATCAGTGTTGCCAATCAGTGAAGGAGAAAAATTACTTATTTGCAAAAATGTTTAACAGAAACTAAGAAAAACTTATTTTTTTCCTTTTTGGGTTTTTATTTTTTGCTAAAAAAAAAACAGTGGTGATTAAATTCCACCAAAAGAAAGCTCATTTTGTGTGAAAAAAAAAATTATAAAAATTTGATGAGAACAGTTCTGCATGACCGCGCAATTGTCATTCAAAGTGTGGCAACGCTGCCAGTAGAAAAGTGGTTAAGCAAGAGCTTAGTGAATGGTTAAAAAAGCTTTTCCTGCGGGGATGACATTCCTATGCTCAAATAAAGGCCATGTTGTATTGCTTTGAAAATGTGTGCATATTTAACCATTTGCTTACTGGGAACTTTAACCCCCTCCCTGCACAGATCAATTTTCAGCTTTCAGCGCTGTCACACTTTGAATGACGATTGTGCGGTCATGCAGCACTGTACCCATATGACATTTTTATCATTTTTTTCACACAAATAGAGCTTTATTTTGATGGTATTTAATCATTACTGGGGTATTTATTTTTTGCTAAACAAATAAAAATAAAAAAAGACCGAAAATTTAAAAAAAAAATGTTTTCATAGTTTGTTATAAAATTTTGCAAACAGGTAATTTTTCTCCTTCATTGATGTGCGCTGATGAGGCTGCACTGATGGGCACTGATAGGCGGCACTGGTAAGGTGGCATTGGTGGGCACTGATGAGACGCCACTGGTGGGCACTGATGAGGCTGCACTGATAGGTGACACCGAAGAGCACTGATAGGCGGCACTGATAAGCACTGGTAGGTTGCACTGATATGCCCTGTACACGCGATCGGACTTTCCAACGGAATATGTGCGATCGGAGCTTGTTGTCGGAAATTCCGACCGTGTGTGGGCTCCATCGGACTTTTTCCATCGGAATTTCCGACACACAAAGTTTGAGAGCTGAATCTAAAATTTTTCCGACAACAAAATCCGTTCGCGTAAATTATGATCGTGTGTAAACAATTCCGATGCACAAAGTTCCACGCATGCTCGGAATCAAGCAGAAGAGCAGCAATGGCTATTGAACTTCATTTTTCTCGGCTCGTCGTACATCACCGCGTTCTTGACGTTTGGAATTTCTGACCAACTTTGTGTGACCGTGTGTATGCAAGACAAGTTTGAGCCAACATCCGTCAAAAAAAATCCGATGGTTTTTGTTGTCGGAATGTCCGAACATTTGTACAGGGCAATAGGTGGCACTGATGATGAGGCACTGATTGGCACCACTGGTGGGCACTGATCGGTGGCACTGCTTAGCAGTACTTATGGGCACTGATGAGGCAGCAGTGTCTCTCTGTGTGCCGGACCGATGTCCCTCTTACACAAGCCAGTAATCGGCTTTTTTTTTTCTCCTCACGCTATTAGCACGAGAGAAAAAAAAAGCAGATTACCGGCTTCTGTTTACATCACATGATCAGCTGTCATTGGCTGACAGCTGATCACGTGGTAAGGGGCCAGGATCAGCCGAGTCTCATGGACTCGCGATCACAGATCGCGCTGCCTGCTCCCCGCAGGAGGTGCTCAGGCAGCTCATGCACAGGAGGATGTACATGGATGCCCTCCCGGCAATTTATGCCCACGCTGTAGCCGTCTTTCGGCTATAACGCAGGCGCGAGGAGGTTAAGGTGAACTTCATGCAGACATAAAAGACAAATATTAATTAAAAAATGTTTTTTTGGAGTATACGGCATCAGGGACATAACTTCCATTTAATGAAATGTATTCTGTATCCTGCTGGTTACGGTAAAAATCCTCCCTTTGGTAATGCCAGATCCTCCTCACAGCAGTGAATCTCCAGCACTGCATGGGTTAACGGGCTAAATTGTAATTGTAACAGTGAAGGGCCTCACAAAACTCCTATTGTTTTCACAAAATGCAATATTCTGTGAATGGAAGAGGGGCAGATGAATGATGGGATCCCCCTTCTCCAATTACAGAACATATTGCATTCTTAATTATTCGGAAAATATTACCATGAAGTTTGTGAATAGAGAAGGAGAGTGGCAAGGAAGGGTGAATGGTACAATCCTTTACAATTACAGCTGAGGCAAGTCAATCTATGCAGTGCCAGAATTTCATATCACTGAAAGGATGATAGTTACTGTAAGGCCCCATTCACACTTGTGTGACTTGCCATGCGACTTTGGACCCCAAAGTCGCATGACAAGTGGCACCCTATGTTTTCTTATGAGTACCGTTCACATGTGTGTGACTTAAAAGTAATTCCGGCACTACTTTGGTCCGACTTTCATACGGCTTGAGAGCCATAGACTTCAATGTAAACCCTCAAAAGTTGCACGAAAATCGCACCTGCATGATATACATGTGACTTGTGTGCAACTTTGTAAATCTCGATCACATAGTCTGCTTTTTGACCCCTGTCCCAGCCCATCCCTTCTGCAAAGAAACCCCTCCAGAGCAAATTGTCCATCCATCGTTCCTAGTGTCCTTTCTGCAAGAGAAATGAGCTCTAACCCTAGATATAATCCCAACCCTATCCATAACCCTAGCTATAATCCAAACCCTATCCATAACCCTAGATATAATCCAAACCCTATCCATAACCCTAGATATAATCCCAACCCTATCCATAACCCTAGATATAATCCAAACCCTATCCATAACCCTAGATATAATCCCAACCCTATCCATAACCCTAGATATAATCCAAACCCTATCCATAACCCTAGATATAATCCAAACCCTATCCATAACCCTAGATATAATCCAAACCCTATCCATAACCCTAGATATAATCCCAACCCTATCCATAACCCTAGATATAATCCAAACCCTATCCATAACCCTAGATATAATCCCAACCCTATCCATAACCCTAGATATAATCCAAACCCTATCCATAACCCTAGATATAATCCCAACCCTATCCATAACCCTAGCTATAATCCAAACCCTATCCATAACCCTAGCTATAATCCCAACCCTATCCATAACCCTAGATATAATCCCAACCCTATCCATAACCCTAGATATAATCCAAACCCTATCCATAACCCTAGATATAATCCCAACCCTATCCATAACCCTAGCTATAATCCAAACCCTATCCATAACCCTAGATATAATCCAAACCCTATCCATAACCCTAGATATAATCCAAACCCTATCCATAACCCTAGATATAATCCCAACCCTATCCATAACCCTAGCTATAATCCAAACCCTATCCATAACCCTAGCTATAATCCCAACCCTATCCATAACCCTAGCTATAATCCCAAACCTATCCATAACCCTAGCTATAATCCCAATCCTATCCGTAACCCTAGCTATAATCCCAACCCTAGCTATAATCCCAAACCTATCCATAACCCTAGCTATAATCCCAACCCTAGCTATAATCCCAAACCTATCCATAACCCTAGCTATAATCCCAATCCTATCCGTAACCCTAGCTATAATCCCAACCCTATCCATAACCCTAGCTGTAATCCCAACCCTATCCATAACCCTAGCTATAATCCCAACCCTATCCATAACCCTAGCTATAATCCCAACCCTATCCATAACCCTAGCTATAATCCCAACCCTATCCATAACCCTAGCTATAATCCCAACCCTATCCATAACCCTAGCTATAATCCCAACCCTATCCATAACCCTAGCTATAATCCCAACCCTAGCTATTATCCCAACCCTATCCATAACCCTAGCTATAATCCCAACCCTAGCTATTATCCCAACCCTATCCAAACCCTAGCTATAATCCCAACCCTATCCATAACCCTAGCCATTATCCCAATCCTATCCATAACCCTAGCTATAATCCCAACCTTATCCATAACCCTAGCTATAATCCCAACCTTATCCATAACCCTAGCTATAATCCCAAACCTTAGCTATTATCCATAACCCTAGCTATAATCCTACGGTGCTTTGAAAAAGTATTCACACCCCTTGAAATTTTCCACATTTTGTCATGTTACAACCAAAAACGTAAATGTATTTTATTGGGATTTTATGTGATAGACCAACACAAAGTGGCACATAATTGTGAAGTGGAAGGAAAACGATAAATGGTTTTAATTTTTTTTTTTTTTTACAAATAAATATGTGAAAAGTGTAAAACTCTGGTCAGGCCACATCTGGAGTACTCTGTCCAGTTCTGGTCACCAGTTCTCAGAAGGGATGTGCTGGAGAGAGCCCAAAGAAGGGCAACGAAACTAATAAGGGGACTGGAGGACCTCAAATGGGAGAAACGACTGCAAACACTAAATTTTATTCTCGCTGGAGAAGCGACGCTTGGGAGGGGACGTGTTATCGATCTACAAATACCTCAATGGGAATCCCAACATAGGAAAGAAACTATTCAGTCTCGGAGTGTAAGAGGACACGAGGCCACACAATGAGACTGGAGGAGAAGCAGTTTGAACTTAAAGCGGAGTTCCACACAAAAATGGAACTTCCGCTTTTCGGAACCCTCCCCCCCTCCGGTGTCACATTTGGCACCTTTCAGGGGGGAGGGGGGTGCAGATACCTGTCAAAGACAGGTATTTGCACCCACTTCCGGCATAGACTCCCATGGGAGTCTATGCCTCTTCCCGTCCCGACCGCGCTGTCTGCTGGGAACACACAGCTCCCAGGAGAGAGCGGGGACCACTAGGGACGCGCAGCGCGACTCGCGCATGCGCAGTAGGGAACCGGGAAGTGAAGCTGCAACGCTTCACTTCCTGATTCCCTTACGTAGGATGCCGACATCGCTGGACCCCGGGACAGGTAAGTGGCCATGTATTAAAAGTCAGCAGCTGCAGTATTTGTAGCTGCTGGCTTTTAATATTTTTTTTTTTTTTGGCGGTGTGGGTGAACCCCCGCTTTAAACTGCGCAGGGGTTTTTTCTTCAAATCTTTTATTTATTCAAAAGACAGGTTCCAAGGCGTCAGAAAAAGACAATGATACAAAAAAAAGAACAGCATTACAATGCATAAACAATCATATGCCGGATGTGTAGGTAAACCACTAAGACTATGGGTGTAGCCCAAATCCTAAATACTTGAGGATTGAGTTATGGTAAAATTAGACAATAACCCCTTCGCGCCAAGCGTACGCAGATGTGCGGCCTCGGCTTTCGGCGGTTATACCGGGATGATGCCCACAGCTGCAGGCAGCGATCCTTAATACTGTATATTTTTTTTAGATCCGGCGCCATTGGCAGCCGAGTAAACCGAAAGGGACGTAGTTTCAGTGCTTACATTCAGGAGACTGGAACAAAGCTGTTTATGGCTTCGTTCCAGTCTGTAGCTAGACGCCGGAAGTGCCGGATCGTGGATTGGGTCTCCCAGTGGGACGGGAATCCCGGTCAGAGAGGCGGGAGGGGGCGGATGCCCCCTACCGCTCCTCCGGGATAACAATCGAGCGGCTTTTAGCCACCGGTTGTTATCCCTGGAAAGCTGATCGCCCGCTCTAAAAAACGGTATCGGGATTTTAGCCTTGGATATCTAGCAAGACAGACAGCAGAAAAAAAAAATTTAGATAATGACTATAGTTTGGCTTGGATATGCCCCCCCCCCCCCCCCCCCCGCCACACCTCTATCCAGTAGAGCATCTCCCCATGATCTGCTCCAGTGGAGAAGGGAGTAATGAAGGGGTAACCAAAAATGTAAAGTACAAGTACAGACTAATGAGCTCTATCGTAGGTAGCACCCTCGGCTTTGCCACTGGATTTTGGCAGAGAACTAGTGCTGAGCTAAGGTTCATGGTAAGCTGTTACATGATAGCAGGCTGCTGGTCCAATCAGCTGCAGTCTGGAAATTGCTGCCCTGCGGCCACACGTAGCAGGGGCGTTCTCCAAATATGGCCTTTGTTACGTGCAGCTGTGGGACAGGAAATTCCCTGGCTGCGGCTGATTGGGTCGAAGGCCTATCATGTGAGAGCTTCCTGCGAACCTTAGCTCATCAATACTGCTGAGCATTTGTACCAAAATCCATTCAAATGCCAAGGGGGGTAGAAGAGTACGGGGTGTTACCTGCAATAGAGCTTTATAGTCTGTAATTGGCTTTAACTTTACATTTTTGATAACTCCTTCATTAACCCACTCTCTATTGGGGTAGACCAGTGGTCTCCAAACTGTGGCCCAGGGGCCAGATGCAGCCCTTCGGTTACTTTTATCCAGCCCTTGGGGCACTATTTCATCCACTGATCCCAACAATGGGGCATAACCCCCCCCCCCTCACTGGCACCAATGATGGGGTACAATTCCTCCCAATGACACCAACGATGGGGAACAGTTCTTTCCAATTCTGAGGTACAATTCCTCCAAGTGACATCAATGATGGGGCATAGTTCCTCCCAATGACACTAACAATTGGGCCCAATGACACCAATGCTGGGACACAATTCCTCCCAATGACACCAATGATGGGGCACAATTCTTCCCATTTACACCAACAGTTGGACCCAATGATGGGGCACAATTCCTCCCAAGGACACTAATGATAGGGCACAATTCCAGTGACACCAACGATGAGGCACAATTCTTTCCAATGATGGGGCACAATTCCTCCCAATTACATCAACAACAGAACCCAATGACACTAATGATGAGGCACAATTTCAGTGACGCCAATGCTGGGGCACAATCCCTCTCAGTGACGCCAATGCTGGGGTACAATTCCTTCCAATGACACCAATGATGGGGCACAATTCCTCCCAACGATACTAAGGATGGGGCACAATTCCAGCGACACCAATGATGGGCCACAATTCTTCCCAATGATACTACCCTGTTTCCCCGAAAATAAATAAGACCTAGCGTGATTGTCGGTGATGGCTGCAATATAAGCCCTACCCCCCAAATAAGCCCTAGTTAAAGTCCTTGTAGGTCCTATTTTTAGGGTAGGGCTTATTTTCGGGGAAACAGGGTAGGGCTTATTTGGGGGGTAGGGCTTATATTGCAGCCATCACCGACAATCACGCTAGGTCTTATTTTCGGGGAAACAGGGTAGCAATTGGGCCCAATGAGGGGGGCAAAATTCCTCCCCATGATGCCAATGAGTGGGGCGCAATTCCTCCCAATTACATCAATAACAGGGCCCAATGACACCAACGATGAGGCACAGTAATGACACCAACCATTGGTCTCAATTCCTCCCACTGACCCCCAAGATGGGGCATTGTTTTTTCCACTGACGTCAGGCTTTTCTACTCCCACTGGCCACAGTCCAGCCCCCCTAAAGTCTGAAGAACAGTAAACTGGCCCTTTGTTTAGAAGGTTTAGGGACCCCTGAGGGTAGATCATGGCGAGATGTACTCAGCAGCTGCAGGAGGAGAGAGATGCTAGAGAAAAATGGGTAAAAAAAAAGGTCTCAATGCGGCTCCACCTCGGGTACTGAGTCTGAAGAGCTGATATACTAAGGATAACCACGCACTTTCATGCTATAAAGTTTAGGCTACGTGCAACCGGCCGCAAGAATTTTACTGATCACACAGGCAAGGTTTTTCTGGAACAAAAGTTCCTGCCTAAATGGTCAGTGAAATGCTTGCCTGTGTACAGCACAGTAATGATGATGTTGCTGCTACTTTCACAAGGTAATATCCGGGTTTGCAAATTTAATTTGGGGCATACAAAAGTGAATTTCTATCCTTTGTGGCTATTGAGGAATAGATTGAAATGAAATATTTTGTGCCCGGAGTTCAACTTTAAAGCCCATAAGAGGAAGATTCACCTACAGTAAATCTGCTTTATAAATGTACCCCTTTGAGTTCATAGGGCTGTCACATCATGTAACCCAGGCCTTGAAGAGCCCAGGAATAAGAATATATGATGAAGATATAAATGACAAATTACAAGTTTTCCGTGAAGTTTTTTTTTTAATTTCATTGTAGAGGTATACAGTGGGGAAATGATTTGATCCCATGCAGGTTTTGTAAGTTTGCCCACTTACAAAGAAATGAAGGGTCTATAATTGTTATCATAAATGTATTTTACCACTTCAAGACCAGGCTGATTTCTGTTTTTTTTTTCCAAGATAAAACCAGTATTTTTTGCTAAAAAGTTACCTAAAACCCCCAAACATCACATACACACACACATATATATATATATATATATATATATATATATATATACAGTGGGGACAGAAAGTATTCAGACCCCCTTAAAATTTTCACTCTTTGTTATATTGCAATCATTTGCTAAAATCATTTAAGTTCATTTTTTCCTCATTAATGTACACACAGCACCCCATATTGACAGAACAACACAGAATCGTTGACATTTTTGCAGATTTATTAAAAAAGAAAAACTGAAATATCACATGGTCCTAAGTATTCAGACCCTTTGCTGTGACACTCATATATTTAACTCAGGTGCTGTCCATTTCTTCTGATCATCCTTGAGATGGTTCTACACCTTCATTTGAGTCCAGCTGTGTTTGATTATTCTGATTGGACTTGATTAGGAAAGCCACACACCTGTCTATAGAAGACCTTACAGTTCACAGTGCATGTCAGAGCAAATGAGAATCATGAGGTCAAAAGGAACTGAGACAGAATTGTGGCAAGGCACAGATCTGGCCAAGGTTACAAAACAATTTCTGCTGCACTTAAGGTTCCTAAGAGCACAGTGGCCTCCATAATCCTTAAATGGAGGACGTTTGGGATGACCAGATGGGATGGCCAGTCTGAAGTTTTCCAATGAACATCTAAATGATTCAGGGAAGGATTGGGAGAAAGTGATGTGGTCAGATGAGACCAAAATTTAGCTTTTTGGCAATAACTCGACTCGCCGTGTTTGGAGGAAGAAAAATGCTGACTATGACCCTAAGAACACCATCCCTACAGTCAAGCATGGAGGTGGAAACATGATGCTTTGGGGCTGTTTCTCTGCTAAAGGTACTGGTCGACTTTGCCGCATTGAGGGACCATGTATTGTAAAATCTTGGCTAAGAACCTTCTTCCCTCAGCCAGAACACTGAAGATGGGTCATGGATGGGTCTTCCAGCATGACAATGGCCCAAAACATACCTCCAAGGCAACAAAGAAGTGGCTCAAGAAGAAGCACATTAAGGTCATGGAGTGGCCTAGCCAGTCTCCAGACCTTAATCCTATAGAAAATCTATGGAGGGAGCTGAAACTTCAAGTTGCCTAGTGACAGCCAAGAAACCTTAAGGATTTAGAGAAGATCTGTAAAGAGTGGACCAAAATCTCTCCTGAGATGTGTGCAAACCTCATCACCAACTACAAGAAACATCTGACCTCTGTGCTTCCCAACAAGGGTTTCTCCACCAAGTACTAAGTTATGTTTTGCTTGGGGATCAAATAGTTATTTTACTCACTGAATTCAATTTATAACATTTGTATCGTGAATTTTTCTGGATTTTTGGTTGATATTCTGTCTCAATCATTAAAAATACACCTATGATAAATTTTATAAACCCTTCAATTCTTTGTAAGTGGGCAAAATCTGCAGGGGATCAAATAATTATTTTACCCACGGTATAATCACACCTTCCATGATGTCAATTCATCCATATAAACACATGCAGAAATGTGCAAATAAACTATTGTCTTTGTATTTTGCAGCCAGAAAATCTTGCCCAGAAGCTTCCAAACCTCGTTGAATTGTAAGTTGCTTGCTTATATGCTGTACTCACATATTTTCACTAGAGGGCAGCAGAGCACTACCTGTGTACTCACCTTTTGTTTCTTCCAGCATTTTTTTGTCCTCTCTCCTGGGCCTTGCATGTTTTCTTTCACCGTCCGACTGTACTTTCAGAAAACAAATGAGGTGCTACAAAGTAGGTGACATGCTTTAAAGTAAACCTGTGATCTCTATAAACCTATCAGACTAAAAGGGGTTAATTTACTAAAGGTAAATAGACTGTGCACTCTGCAAGTAGGGTTGCCACCTCCATCCCTTTAAACCCAAACACATATGAATTACACAGGTTCTGAGGCTAATTTCATGCAGAGTTAGCATAATTACCACCTTAATCAGCCCCTATCTACAAGAGCAGTTACTCCAGATGCATGGTTGCTCAACCTGTGGCCCTCCAGCTGTTGCGGAACTACAAGTCCCATCATGCCTCTGCCTTGGGGAGTCATGCTTGTAATTGTAAGCAGCTTGCAATGCCTCATGGGACTTGTAATTCTGCAACAGCTGGAGGGCCACAGGTTTAGCACCCATGCTCCAGAGCTTAGTAAATGAGGGGGAGGGCTGCTGACTTCCATCATCCAATCACGTGCAAGCAAAAATGCTATCTTTTGTTTTCCTTGCATGTGATTGGGCATTTTTTTTGTAAAGTTTAGAGTTGAGAGGTATCTTGATATAGCGCGGTCTTACCCCAAAGGGTCCCGACGCGCTTGACTAGGGCCAATTTAGACGGGAGCCAATTAACTTACCAGCATGTCTTTGGAGTGTGGGAGGAAATCGGAGTACCCGGAGGAAACCCACACAGGCACAGGGAGAACACGCAAACTCCAGGCAGATGGTGCTGTGGTCAGGATTGGAACCAGCGACCCTTTTGCTGCTAGGTGAAAGTGCTACCCACTACACCACTGTGCTGCCCTGTGAAGCTTTACCTCATTTACTAAGCTCTGAGGCAGCTGCACTTTCAGAGTATACAGTCTATTTGCTTTTACAGTGTGCACAAGGAGATGGCACCACCATATCATTTGAAATTAGTTGTCCTTGGTGTAACGAGAGACCCTCAGACCTTATGGTTACACCTCCTGGAAGCCTCATCTGTTTGATAGCTTTTTAGACATCACTGCTATGCGTTGGAGGGACAAAAAGAAAGAGAATGCTGGTCCCTTTATGTTTTATACTACTTGAGGGGTATCATCCCTAAATAAATACAATACAAAGTGGATAGGGTATGGTACTTTGTGTATATACTCCCAAAAGTAATGACAACTTCACTTAGAAATAAAAACTGATTTTTTTTTATTTCTTTTTATCAAAGACATAAAAATCATCAACGTCACCATGTGTCATAAAATCCATTCCACATCTTGTGCATATGGTCAGCCAATAATATCTAGAAAACCTCTCTGGGACATCTAATTGGAAATGTCACAGATGTAGGGTAGTAAAGTTGACGTGTTTCGCGGAAATACCGCTTCCTCAGGACCTCTTGGCCTTCCTTGTATTCACATTTAGCACAATGGCAAGTTAAAATTACAAGTAGGCAAAATATACAAATTAATAAGCAAATCAATAACATAAGCCAGCAATATTTGATACAGTCATGATAAAAAAAAACATGAGCTCAGGGGAATATAAGAGTGACACCCTAACTATAGAACAAATAAATGTTCCCTCAGAGATATATATCTCTTGTATGACACCCATATAAAGAAAGAAGATAGGTGCTGCTCATCTTCTATAGGTGTAGCTTTAACTTTACATTGTGCTTAATGTGAATACAAGGAATGCCAAGAGGTCCTGAGGAAGCGGTATTTCCACAAAACGCGTCAACCTCACTACTCTACATCTGTGACATTTCCAATTAGATGTCCCAGAGAGGTTTTCTAGATATTATTGGCCAACCATATGCACAAGACATGTAATGTATTTTATGACACATGGTGGTGATCATGATTTTTATGTCTTTGATATAAACAAAAATTGCAATTTTTTTTAAAATTTAAGTTGTCATTACTTTTGGGAGTATATACAAAGCCCCACACCATATCCACTTCGTATTGTATACATTGGGGGGAATTTTCTAAAACTGGAGAAGACAGAATCTGCAGCAGCTGTGCATGGCGATCAATCGGCTTCTACCTTCAGTTTGGTTATTTAGGGCTAATTTACACATTGGGGGAGATTTACTAAAACTGGAGAGTGTAAAATTTGGTGCAGCTCTGCAAAGAAACCAATCAGCTTCCAGGTTTTTTCGTCAAAGCCTAAAGGAGTTGTAATGGCAGAAGGTTTTATATCTTCATGCATTCTATGCATGAAGATAAAAAGCCTTCTGTGTGCAGCAGCCCCCCTAACACTTACCTGAGTTCCCTCTCTGTCCAGCGATGTCCACAAGTGTCTCAGTCGTCCGAGATTCTCCCTCCTGATTGGCTGAGACACAGCAGCGGCACCATTGGCTGCCACTGCTGTCAATCAAAGTCAGCGAGCCAATCAGGGTAAAGACAGGGCGGGGCTCTGTGTCTGAATGGACACAGGGGGCTGTGACTCAGCTCGGGTGCCCCCATAGCAAGATGCTTGCTGCGGGTGCACTGAACGGGAGGGAGGAACCAGGAAAACCAGAAGAGGGACCCGAGAAGAGGAGGATCTGGGCTGCTCTTTGCAAATTCACTTCACAGAGAAGGTAAGTATAACATGTTTGCTATTTTTATAGGGAAAAAAAACCCGAGACTTTACAATCACTTTAAAGTGATATTGTTTTATTTTTTGTTCATAAAATAACAAACATGTTACCGGCTCTGTGTAATGTTTTTGCACAGAGCAGCCCAGATCCTCCTCATCTTGGGTCCCTCACCGGCCCTCCTGGCCCCTCCCTCCTGCCGAGTGCCCCCACAGCAAGTTGCTTGCTACACCGGCATCCAAGCCAATTCTCTGTGAGTCCATTTAAACTTGGAGCCGCGGTTCGGTCCCGCCCCCTCCCTCTTCTCATTGGCTCGCACTTTGACAGCAGTGGGAGCCAATGGCCAAATGTCTCAACCATTCAGAAGGAAGAGTCCCTGACAGCCTCGGGTCTCGTGCAACATCACTAGATAGAGATGGGGCTCAGGTAAATAGGGGGGCTGCTGCACACAGAAGGTTTTTTATCTTAATGCTTAGAATGCAGTAAGATTTAAAAAAAAAAAAAACTTCTGCCTTCAAAACCACTTTAATTGAACAACTGATTGGCTACCATGCACGGCTGCACCAGGTTTTGCACTCTCCAGTTTTAGTAAATCAACCCTATTGCATTGTAAACGCATGTCACCATAAGGACGCAATGTAAACAATCGTTTCCTGTGTGTCTCATTCACACTGCAGTGCAGCCTGGAGGACTCGCCATCAGCTCCGGTGTGTGTCTATGGAGCGTGGCTCCATAGACGCACAGCTTGGGAGCCAGCAGACACCGTTTGCCCCATAGCAAACGGTTTGCTATGGGGACGCATGAAGAAGAGAAGAAGCCAAGATCGCCAGCGATGGACCTAAAAAAGGAGGATCGGGGCCGCTCTGTGCAATACGATTACACAGAGCAGGTGAGTATAACGTGTTTGTTATTTTAATTGTAATTTATATTAAAAAAAAAAAAATTGGCCTTTAGTAACACTTTTAATGTAAGCCGCATATTCAAAAAGATTACAAATACATAACTTTCACATATTAAAGCTCAGTTGAGGTTTTAGTGATTAACCACTTCCATACCGCTGAGCGTCATATGACGTCCTGGGCTTTCAGTGGAGATATCTGGATGATGGGTGCAGCTGCAGGCATCATTCGGATATATTATTTTTTTTTACTGCCAGAAATGCCCTGCACCGTAAAAGCAATCAAAGCGGCTGGTCAGCTGCTTGATTGTTTTTATAGGAGGGGACATCCCCCCTCCCGCCACCCTCCGGTGCTTCTACCAGCTCGTCTGTGTGATCGGCGAGCTAAAGAAGGTATCCGCCGGCAGGGGAAGTTTTTTTTTTTATTTATTTTTTTTAACAGAAATGTTTTATTGAAAAACAGAACAGCATTACAAAGTCACATGCAGGAGAAATCACATTCAGGCATGTACAGCAATTGTCTTAAATTTTAGGCAGCGGAAGTTTACCATAGAGCATAGGACCAGATAGTCCCTGGTCATCTCTATGACTCTCGGAAGCCGGTCTCAACATTATGACGTCACGTCTGGCCCCGGCTGGAAAGCCTGAGATCGTGTGTTTTTTTTTTTTTTGTTTGTTTTTTTTTTTATCTCAGTCCTTCCAGCCTAGAGGAGAGATTTGAGGACTTATAGACCCCACATCTCTCCATAAAGAGGACCTGTCATGCCCTATTCCTATTACAGAGAATGTTTACATTCCTTATAATAGGAATAAAAGTGATCGGAAAAAAAAAATTTTTTAAGGAAAAGTGTAAAAATAAACAGATTAAAATAAGAAAAATTAAAGCGCCTTTGTCCCCTCGCACGCAGAAGCGAACGCATATGTAAACGACGTTCAAACCACACACATGAGGTATCGTCGCGAATGTTAGAGCGAGAACAATAATTCTAGCACAGGACCTCCCCTGGCACTCTAAACTGGTAACCTGTAAAAAAAAAAATTTAAG
Source organism: Lithobates septentrionalis (assembly GCA_037952835.1). Lineage (NCBI taxonomy): Eukaryota > Metazoa > Chordata > Amphibia > Anura > Ranidae > Lithobates > Lithobates septentrionalis. The sequence goes on from JBBDGP010004299.1 coordinate 45,058, forward strand.
CGCCGCCTACGGAGATTTTTAAAGTGGAGTTCCAACCCCCCCAAAAAAAAAAAAATAGTAATGTGTTTAAAAAAAAATTAAAAAAATACATTTGGAGAAAATTTTTTTTTTTTTACTCACCTCTAAATGCCTGTTGCTAGGGGGTCCCTTGTAGTCTGCCTCCTTCGGTGCCTGGGCTCCTGACGTCACTTCCCTCGGCGCAGGAAGGGAGATCGCCTCTCTCCTCTTCCTCTTGTCAATCATCTGGGACACCTGACCGATCCCAGATGATTGCGGGGCCAGTGACAGTGCGTGGCGCGGCTCGCGCATGCACGGTGGGTGCCCGGCTGTGAAGACACAGCCGGGCGCCCACAGTCAGAATGCCGGCGCCGCCGAATGGAGGGGGGGACGAGCGGGGCTTCGATCCCCCGCATTGCTGGGACAGGTAAGTGTCCAATTAAAAGTCAGCAGCTGCTGTATTTGTAGCTGCTGACTTTTTTAATTTTTGTTTTTTAAATGGGAACCCCGCTTTAAGTACTAAGGTTTGGCCTAATTCCACGAGTGTGCGCAGTTTTAAAGCGTGACATGTTCGGTATCTATTTACCTGGCGTAGCATCATCTTTCACATACAAAAATAATTGGGCTAACTTTACTGTTTTGTTTTCTTTATTCAAGAAAGTGTTTTTTTTTTCCCCCAAAAAAAGCGCATTTAAAAAATTGCTGCGCAAATACCATGTGACATAAAAAAATTGCAATGACCGCCATTTCATTCCCTAGGGTCTCTGCTAAAAAACATATATATAATGGGGGTTCTGAGTAATTTTCTAGCAAAAAAAATATGATTTTTTACATGTAGGAGAGGGATGCCAAAATTGGCCCAGTATGGAAGCGGTTAAGTTTAGATCTTCTTTAACCACTTCAGCCCCAGAAGATTTTACCCCCTTAATGATCAGGCCATTTTTTGCGATACAGCACTGCATTGTTTTAACTGACAATTGCGCGGTCGTGTGACGTTGTACCCAAACAAAATCGATGTCCTTTTTTTCCCACAAATAGAGATTCCTTTTGATGGTATTTGATCACCTCTGCGGTTTTTATTTTTTGCGTGATAAACAAAAAGGAAAAAAAAAATTCTTACTTTCTGCTATAATGCATATCCAAAAATAAAATATAAAAAAAAACAAATTTATTCATCAGTTTAAGTCAAATTACACCAAAAGAAAGCTCTATTTGTGGGGAAAAAATGGACATAAATTTAGTTTGGGTACAGCGTCGCACGACCGCGCAATTGCCAGTTACAGCAACGCAGTGCCGTATTGCAAAAAATGGCCTGGTCAGGAAGTGGGTAGAACCTGGGCTGAAGTGGTTAAAGAGTTATTCGAGTGACCATTTCATTTTCACTAGACAAGGTTTTTTGGTTCAGATTGTCCTTCAGTTTGATGGGACAGACAACAGTAAGTTTGTCCGATCCCAAGGCGAGCGAAGGGCAGGCAAGATTGAGTATCTGAACATGGCGCAGCCGCCAGCAGGAAGCCAGCCAGTTCCCAGACATTGGTCCTTCAACATGCCCTTCACAAGGGTGTGAGGCTCCCTCGGTATCAGGATGGGCACAGTGTCCACACACACACACACACATAGGACGTACAAGAACAAAGTATAAGCATGCCCTCCAGCAACCAAAGGGAAACTACTTTAGGGTTAGACAGAGGGATAAATAGTACTAAAATAACATAACAAGCCTGAAAGCACTTTGTATTTTACCCAGCACTTTACCTGCACTAATCCACTGAGAGATCCCGTAGATGTGTGCAATACAGACCTCCCTGTTGTGTTTTTTGTTTTGTTTTTTGTTGTTGTTTTTTGTTTTTTTTATATTTCACAAGTTACATGAAATTGGATTGTATATTGCTTTAACCCCCTATTATGGTGTGTATGTGATTAGTGTCGTCCGATTACATTTCATTCTAAGCAACCTGCAAGAGAGGGAAAAGGTGAAGCAAACCATAGACATTAATTCAGCCTGCCTGCTTCTGTCTAATTTGCAGCAAAAGCAACAGTATCTGTTGTTTGTCCTTGATGCTTCAAGTGTATTTCCACGTCTGGAAATTGATGTTCTAGTAGAAATCCTTCAGGGTAACAGCTGTTGTATTTTTTTTTTTGTCTTTGTCTCTAAAGGTATCTGCACTCAAATAACATTGTCTTTGTCCCAGAAGGTGAGTGTCTCCTTTTGTAGAGGTATAGGCAGATTGAATAATCGTCTTGTTCTACAATCGTCCTGAAAACTTTATTTATATAACAAAGAAAAAAATATACAGTATACACATACTGCGTGAGTTCATGTATGTATGTGTGTGTGTGTGTGTGTGTATATATGTATATATATATATAACACAATATATAAGATATAATTAAAAATATACAAAAATGTGAGGGGTGTACTCACTTTTGTGAGATAGTGTGTGTATGTGTGTGTGCGTATGTGTGTATATATATATATACACACACACACACAGTATCTTACAAAAGTGAGTACACCCCTCACATTTTTGTATATTTTATCTTATATATTGTGTTATATATATATATATATATATAACACAATATATAAGATATAATAAAAATATACAAAAATGTGAGGGGTGTACTCACTTTTGTAAGATACTGTGTGTGTGTGTGTGTGTGTGTATGTGTGTGTGTATATATATATATATATATATATATATATATATATATATATATATATATATACACACACTATCTCACAAAAGTGAGTACACCCCTCACATTTTTGTAAATATTTTATTCTATCTTTTCATGTGACAACACTGAAGAAATGACACTTTGCTACAATGTAAAGTAGTGAGTGTACAGCTTGTATAACAGTGTAAATTTGCTGTCCCCTCAAAATAACTCAACACACAGCCATTAATGTCTAAACCGCTGGCAACAAAAGTGAGTACACCCCTAAGTGAAAATGTCCAAATTGGGCTCAATTAGCCATTTTCCCTCCCCGGTGTCATGTGACTCGTTAGTGTTACAAGGTCTCAGGTGTGAACGGGGAGCAGGTGTGTTAAATTTGGTGTTATCGCTCTCACTCTCTCATACTGGTCACTGGAAGTTCAACATGGCACCTCATGGCAAAGAACTCTCTGAGGATTTGAAAAAAAGAATTGTTGCTCTACGTAAAGATGGCCTAGGCTATAAGAAGATTGCCAAGTCCCTGAAACTGAGCTGCAGCATGGTGGCCAAGGCCATACAGTGGTATAACAGGACAGGTTCCACTCAGAACAGTCCTCGCCATGGTTGACCAAAGAAGTTGAGTGCACGTGCTCAGCATCATATCCAGAGGTTGTCTTTGGGAAATAGACATATGAGTGCTGCCAGCATTGCTGCAGAGGTTGAAGGGGTGGGGGATCAGCCTGTCAGTGCTCAGACCATACGCCGCACACTGCATCAAATTGGTCTGCATGGCTGTCGTCCCAGAAGGAAGCCTCTTCTAAAGATAATGCACAAGAAAGACCACAAACAGTTTGCAGAAGACAAGCAGACTAAGGACATGGATTACTGGAACCATGTCCTGTGGTCTGATGAGACCAAGATAAACTCATTTGGTTCAGATGGTGTGAAGCGTGTGTGGCGGCAACCAGGTGAGGAGTACAAAGACAAGTGTGTCTTGTCTACAGTCAAGCATGGTGGTGGGAGTGTCATGGTCTGGGGCTGCATGAGTGCTACCGACACTGAGGAGCTACAGATCATTGAGGGAACAGTGAATGCCAAACATTGTAATACATTTTCTTTTTACTCCACAGCTGTGACTGCCAAAACTGCAGTAAAATGTCTTTTGTGTCTGTAAATGAGCAAACAAAACAAACTGTATTTCCCAGCATACTTACCAGCTAGCCTGAAAACCAAAAAAAAAAAAAAACACATGGGTGTGGAGACATATCACTTCCTCATCCACCTGTCAAATGCCTCTGAAAAGTGATCCAAGCATGGATCGCTTTTTCAAGCAACGAATGTCCCTGCCACTAGTGTAGCCGAGCCCTGTAAATAGAAATGATCAGTGCCTCTATAAAATATATATTTTTTAAATTGTTTAGCTTTTTTAAATTTGAATAGTGTACAGCTTCCATCAAGGATTTACATTGAAGGTGAGCACCCATTATTGTTCATTTATCAGCACCTTAAAGTAATACTAAAGCTTTGTTTGTTTGTTTTTTTCTAAAATAACAAACATGTTATACTTACCTGCTCTGTGTAGTGGTTTTGTACAGAGCAGCCCCGATCCTCATCTTCTCGGATCCCCCTGCCAGCACTCCTGTCCCCTCCCTCCTGCCGAGTGCCCCCACAGCAAACAGCTTGCTGTGGGGGCACCCAAGCAGGCGCGCTCCTGAGCCACGGCTCTGTGTATCTATTCAGGGGTGCGAGTCCCCGGACAGCCGAGGTACTCGTAGACATCGCAGGATTTAGATGGGGGTCAGGTAGGTATTGGGGGGCTGCTGCACACTGAAGATTTTTTACCTTCATGCATAGAATGCATGAAGGTGAACAACAACAAAAAAACCCTTGTGCCTTTAAAACCACTTTAAAGTGTGTGCCAAGCCTTTGATTACAGTGGGGAAGTGTTAAATCACCTGTTTTATTGATGTCTGTGTGTCCCCCCCGGGGAGATTTACCCTTTCTATTTGACATGGTGACCATTGTCTCAAATGCAGAAAGGATGGGATATCCAAAATTATACAGTTGACACAGGAGCATTGGGTGTAAGAGAAGTCCTCCAATGGGACACCTGTTCAGGTGACGGCTATCTAAGAGAGGATTCCTCTTCTTTGGAGAGATTTAGTCTCACTTCCTGTTGTGTCTCTGGGACAAGAAGTGAAGGGAAATCTTATAACAGGATACAGATAGAAGTAAAAACTTAGAGGATACCTAAACCATTTTCCAAGTCTATCCAAAACTAAATCAAAAAGTTTGGGCTTTATATACACTTTAACTATGTGGTTCTCTCTGAAGATTCTTCTCTTTGTAAATCTTTGAATGCAAAGCTGCCCTTGTAAGCATGTTTTCTCCTTCTCACAGCCATTGGTTCTCTGGTAAAACTGCAGTCCTTGGACTTGAGTGACAATGCTCTGGAAATCCTTTGTCCTGACATTGGGAGGCTTAAATCACTGCGCCATTTACGGCTGACCCACAACCGGCTCAAGTTTCTCCCGCCAGGTAAGCCCTCCCTTTGCGTGTACACAGGTATAAGTACGGGTGAAATACAAACTTTTTCAGCTTTTTCTTCTTTAGTTATTTTTTTTGTTTGTTTTTTGTTTTTTATGTTCCAATGGGATTGATTTACTAAAACTAGAGAGTGAAAAATATGGTGCAGCTCTGCATAGAAACCAATCAGCTCCCAGATTTTACGCTCTCCAATTTTAGTAAAGCAATCCCGTTATTTGAAAAAAAGATATCTTGTTACCTTACTTGTAGCAGAATACACAACATTCATCCTGGATAAGAAAATCACCATTCCACACAAATGCTGCTGCATCCAGCAGTAAACCTTTCCCCATCAACCGTTAGAGACTCAACCTCAACTGCAGAGGGGAAGAATATGAAAATTTTAACATTAGGTGTGTGCCTATGTCAGTTGTGGCCCGTCCATTAGGGGCACCCCTAACCCATGCGCCCAGCTCCTAATCTACATGCAGGGTGCCAGGCGTATGGATTTCAATGGGTTTTTTTTTTTTGAAGCACATGATTAGAGCCTCTAATTGGCCTAAAAAAAAGGGTGCGCCCTGAGCTCACCCAGTTGTGTGACAATAGCGAAATTATATTCCCTATTGTCTTCCTGATTTTCCACCTGGCCAATCAGGAAGCAGGTCCTGAGACCCAATTGGTCAGGGAGTCTTAGAACTCCCTGGCCAATCGGGTCTCAGGACAAACGACTTGTTCGGCCAGGAAGAGAAGCATCGGGGAGTGTGGATCGCCGCCTTCTCATCCACCCCCTACGGGGGTGGCTGTCAGTTTGCCGCTGCGCGCCCCCCCCCCCTCAAATATTTAGCACCAGCTGCCACTGGCGTATAATATACTTCAGAACTAGAATCAGCAAGTGTGGAAAACCTTATGTCAATTTATTAGTAACTTGTAAATACCACTTTGCACATGCTGTCCATTAACAACAAAATCAACCTTTTGCTTTCACCGGTATGCATGGAAGGCGAATTTTTAAATCTAGTGCAAATAATACACGTGTGCTCAGCCCTTAGAGTCTGAAGCTGGTATGGTACTGTCAGTGCTGAAAGCAAGTGGAAAACTTAGGCTAGCCTTAAAAAAAAAAAAAAAACTGTTTACTAATGTGCGACCCTAAAACTTAGCCCATACCTTAAGGCCCCTTTCACACTGGGACGGGGGCAGCATTGGCGGTAAAGCGCCGCTATTGTAAGCGGCGCTTTACTGTCGGTATTCAGCCGCTAACGGGGCGGTTTTACCCCCGCTAGCGGCCGAGAAAGGGTTAAAAACCACCACAAAGCACCTCTGCAGAGGCGCTTTGCCGGCGGTATAGCCGCGCTGTCCCATTGATTTCAATGGGCAGGAGCAGTGTATACTCTGCTCCTTCACCGCTCCGAAGATGCTGCTAGCAGGACTTTTTTTTCCTGTCCTGCTAGCGCACCGCTCCAGTGTGAAAGCCCTCGGGGCTTTCACACTGGAGAGACAGCAGCGGCTGTTTCGGGTCGGTTTGCAGGCGCTATTATTAGCTCAATATCGCCTGCAAACCGCCCCAGTGTGAAAGGGCCCTTATATTTAAAATGTACCCTTACCCTTACAATGTGTCCCTTATCACCCATGCAGCACCGCACACCTAGTCCTTAAAGAGGATCTTCAGTCTCCCCCCAAAAAATTGAAAGTCAGCAGCTACAAATACTGCAGCTTCTGACTTTTTTAATAAAAACACACTTGCCTGTCCAGGGATCCAGCACCATTGTCAGGAATCGGCAACGGGGATTGGCCATATTTGTGTGGCTACACTTAGGAAACTGTGTATGCTTTAAGTAAGATTTATTTACAGTGAAACAAAACACATCCAAAAACCAGCAACCAAAATACACAGCATATGTGAATCATAAACCAAGTGACGTAATACCTAACAGCCTAATTATAATACAGTATATTCAAAATGAGGAACACAGATCACAGGGTAAAACTGGAGATGCAAGGAAGGAATGGAATCAGAAACAAGGGGGAATAGGAACAAGGCTGCAGGGTTCAGGGTATACCTACAAGGCAAAGGGCACGATCAAGAGAAGGAACAGTAAACGGCTAGCAGTATTTGGCAGCAATGCAAAACATGGCAGCGAGAGGGAAGTGTATAGAAGGAACTAAATACCCTCCCAGCATCCAGCATCAGGTGGAAATAGATTACTGGGATCTGCTAGCTGCTGGGAGACACCCGCTGGTGGACACCGGAACTACAACCTTCCACTCTGAGAAGCACAATTCCACCAACAGTTAATCCAGGTCCTGACAGTCGTCCTCACCCAGGCCAGTTCTTCTCCAGTGTTCGACTCTTCGGTGCTGACATGTTTACTAAGGAAAGCTGGCTGTGACTCCTTGCAGCTTCACACTGTGCATGGATGAGCCGGGCTGCGTTTTCTAAATTACCCCGCAGCCTTCTGGGACCTGTAATGTGTCCCAGAAGGCTGTGGACAAAGCGGGGTTGGGGGGTGGCTGAATCTCCGTGTTCCGATCGCCTAGGTGATCCGGGGCGGAAATGGGAGCAGCTACCTATCAAATTTAGGTATCAGCTCCCCCCCCCCCCCCCCCCAAAAAAAATAAGTGTTTAAAAGTTGAAGAGAAGGGAAGGAGGGGGCAGAAAAGCAATACTTCCCCTTTTGGGTGAAGTTCTGCTTTAAACTGTTTCTTAGCACTATGCCCAAGTCTAAAACATAACTTAACCCCTAAAATATGCCTTAATCACTTAAAGAACTGGACTCTGAAACTTAACCTAATCCCTAAAATGTGACCTAATGACTTAAAAAAACTGAACTCTGAAAGAGGACAAAGTGTTGGTTGTGGGCTACCCACAGCTGATCTTTTCCTCATTACTGGCTTACCATGACTTGTTTCGTACTGTATCTAACTGTGGAGGCAGTCATCTTAGTAAAGGAAAGGGCTTTGCTTCCTCATGTCAGAGCTGCCCTCCTCATGACTGGAGACCTGATGAATGGCGGTGTAATGTTCAAAAATCACATACGGTATTCACAGAATTAGCCTAAAGCAGACCTTCAGTAATTTTTTCATATTCCATCTATTAAATCTTCTGCCCTTGTTGTTTTAACTTTGGATAGTAAAACATTTTTTTTCTGCCAGTAAATACCTTCTACAGCCCACTTCCTGTTTCTTGTCTGGTAAAAAGCCTAGGCTTATGACATCATGCACAGCTCTCTCTCGTGAGAGTGTGCCAGGAAGGGAGGGGGAATGAGTCATAAGAGGACCAATGAGAGCTGCAGAGCTGGAGGTGTGCCTCTGTGTGTCTGTGTAAATCCAGGAAGTGAACAGGCAGCAGCTTCAGCTGCCCACAGTTAAAATGGCTGCAGATAGTTTTAGTGGAGGGAGATTGCTGCAGCATATTTGGCAAGTATAGAATCACAGTATATATAAATTAATTTGCAAAGTGGTTGGAGGGAAGCTTCAGAATGGCAAAGATGTTTTTATTACAAATTATGTGAGCAGACTGCAGTTCCTCTTTAATACTCAGTGTGTATGATGCCTAAAGTAGTAAAAATATACAACATAAGGGCACTTCCTTTATGACTAATACTTTGTAAAGTGTTAAGTAATATGATGGCACTCTAACCACTTAAGGACCGTAAGGATTTGCCCCCTTAATGACCGGGCCATTTTTTGCGATGCAGCACTGCGTCGCTTTAATTGACAATTGCACGGTCGTGCTACATTGTACCCGAGCAAAATTGACGTCCTTTTTATTCTACAAATAGAGCTTTCTTTTGGTGGTATTTGATCTCCTCTGCGTTTTTTTGGGTTTTTTTGCGCTATAAACAAAATAAAAACGACAGATTTGAAAAAAAAGGATATTTTTTTACTTTTTGCTATAATAAATATCCAAAAAATAAATAAATACATTTCTTCCTCAGTTTAGGCCAATATTTATTGTTCTACATATTTTTGGTAAAAAAAAATCGCAATAAGCGTATATTGATTGGTTTGCGCAAAAGTTATAGCGTCTACAAAATAGGGCATAGATTTATGGCATTTTTATTTATTTTTTTATTTTTACTAGTAATGGCGCCGATCTGCGTTTTTTTGGCGGGATTGCGGCAGACAGATCGGACACTTTTGACACTTTTTTGGGACCATTGACATTTATACAGCGATCAGTGCTATAAAAATGCACTGATTATGTAAATGTCATTAGCAGGGAAGGGGTTAACTGTGTTTCTAACTGTGGGGGGGATGGGACTGACTAGAGGAGGAGACAGATCGCTGTTCCTAATTACTAGGAACATCAGATCTATCTCCTCTCCTGTCAGAATGGGGATTTGTGTGTTTTTACATACACAGATCCCCGTTCTGGCTCTCGTGCCCGCGGGTGGCCGGCAGACATTGCGGCCACGTGCAGCGGGCGCCCACGCGCCTGCTATGGCTCTTAAAGGAGCCAATGTACAGGTACGGCAATTCGCGGGAATGAGCTCACCTGCCGCCGTATAATGACAGTGGCTGGTCGGCAAGTGGGTAAAGTAGAACTATAGGAAAAACTTTTTTTTTCTCATTTTGGATAGAGTATGGGAGGATTATAACCCCTATCAGATTTTTTTTCTTGCGATCTGTGTCCCATTTCAGAGATTTCCCTTCACTTCCTGCCCCATTGCTAAACAGGAAGTAAGAGGAGATACCTGCAAATGAACCACCAGGTCTCCATTGGAAGATTTCCCCTCCTAATTCTTTTCTGTGGACAACCCAAAATTAGGGCTTTTCTTTGCTTTCACTTTCAATGTGTCAGGAACCATGAATCAGACTGAGACAGAAAATGCAATAAAAATCACACCTTTTTAATGTAATGGTAAAAATGGTACAGAACAGTAAACGTAGTCAAAACATAAGCCAGGGATCGGAAACCAAAATGGGTAGTCAGACGAGCCAATGATCAGGAAACCAGAGATCAGCGTAGTCGGAGGCAGAAGAACAGGATCAGGAAGGGGCGTCAGCCGAGCAAAGTCTTTCACAGGAACGCAGCAGAGAAACTCCAGATATGTTGACCAGGCGAAGGCTGGAAAGGAATATGTTAACCAGGCGAAGGCTGGAAAGGAATAAACAAGGCAGTTTAAATTGCCAGAAGGGGCGGGACTGCCGAGCAGATAATAACCAGGTGAGCCACCGAGGAAACACACCAGACCAGGGAGCGCGGACAACGTACAGGTACGTTGTTTCGCGCACCTGGGCCGATCTGCCGCAGTATATGTGCGGTGGGCGGTCCGGAACTGGTTATGTACAACTTGCTCTCCAGCAAACAATAGTAGTGGCATCACCAAATTTCACTCTAAACCTCCTGAGACTAGCAGTTGAGATGCATCAGTGCCTTATATGATCTCGCGCTGCAGATATACATTTATGAGGCTCAAGACGCAAGAAGTGCTTTGCTGTTTTGAAGAATTCAAGACAAAATGTCGCTTTTCAGGGTACTGCTTAGGTACAATTAACATTTCTATATGTCCCCTATAAGACCCCTTTCACACAAGTGGTCCGATCTGGCAAAAGCAAACAGAAGGGGATCCCTTCTGCCCTGTCTGGTTGGTGATGTGCATTCCATTTTAATCATAGAGAAAATGTGCAATTTGCTCCTTCAGCATCGGTCACACTCCCACAGATGGCTTATTGGTTTCAAACTTGCAAATTCAACAGCATGTGCTTACTTATGGCACCTTATATACTGCATTTCTACTCTTGTTCAGCAAACATTATCGAGCTTTTCTGGGTTTTAGGATATTCTGTAAGCAGATGCCCCCTGTCTTGCATTATTGAATCTTTCCCTATGTGGTGCTGATTTGAAGCACTCTGGAGAGATTCATTGATATGTTTGGCCCAGGTATGTGATTTTGACACTTAATTTGTTTTATTCATGCTTGCAGAAATTGGAAAGCTGAAAGAACTTCAGACTTTAGACCTCTCCACAAATCACCTTGTCACTTTACCGGAGAAGTTGCACTTGTGCCAGTCACTGCAGTACCTGACCGTAGATAGGAACTTCCTGTGCAGCATTCCACGCCACCTGTGCCAGCTAGCCAGTCTTAATGAGCTTTCCATGGCTGGCAACCGACTGGCATCCCTGCCTTTGGGTGAGTATAGAAAGGACTTGCTGTTGGTTTGTTTTATGTGTCAGTATTAAAGTGTTACAAAACCCAGTAATATAAAATAGTTCATCTGGCCCACCACAATGCCCACAGCTTATAAATGTTCTTTTTACATTAAAATATTGCGCTCCAGAGGTTACTGACAAGTGGTGGGGACGCAATGCGACGCCTCCTCACCGCCTGTTTTAACCCCATTTCGACGGCATTGCACGCTGTTTCGGGCATTTGCGGCACTAGTCTTTTGACTTGCATGTGTAGCTTTTGGCGGGCTTGCCACTCACCGATCACTACATTTTTGGATCAACTTAGCCTTGGTCACGAAGCATCACAGCAGCGGCATCCCCCTCCACTGCCTATTGCAGCTTAAAGGGTAACTCCATTTTCGTAAAGAAAAAAAAATAGGAAATAAAAAAAAAAGCATATTTATAGCGTGTACAATTGCGACACAAGTCATATTGTAATTGAATGGAATTAAAAATTACCCTACCTTTTCAATTCGTAGCTCTGTAATTTTCTGTAAATGCAATATGGCATTTACACAGAATGCCTCCAGGTTGCTATATTGCATTTACAGAAAACTACAGAGCTGTAAATTGAAACGGAAAGGTAATACCACCCAGAAATGTAATTTCCTGCTTGTATGATTGGCTCACTGATTTTCCCAGAAGTCTGCACTAAATACACATCAGATTTCAGGCATCCCCTGCAACAAAATTTTTGGTGAGATACTCCCAGTAGGAAATCCCTTCTAAAGGGATGCAGACCTTGCCACTTTCTTCATTGGAGCCCTGCAGGTGCAGCAGCTAATTGATAATTTTAAAAAAAATCGCTCCCAATCACATTTATTTTGCACATGGACACAAACAAACAGGGATTTCTTCAGAATATCAAAATGTAGGAATCTGCAACAAAGTTTTTGTTAAAATCCCTGCAATGTACATAGATCACCCAGAGGGGAATGTTTTTTTTTTTCTCAACAAAAGTGCAGTTACTCTTTCAGGGGGGGGGCAGTTGGCAAAAGCACATGTTTGTGGCCTGAGGGCCTTGTTTACATAGGCAGATCGCAGTTCTGCCTCTCTGGGGAACGATTGCAGATGTCCGCCGGATCCGCTGATTGGCAAAATCTCGCGCGCGCCCCCCAGTGTCTATTTTGCACGAAATGATGTACAGGTACGCCGTTTCGCACAATAGAGCTGACCTGGTGCAGTACAAGTGCAGTAAGCGGTCGACAAGTGGTTAAAGTAACAGTGCCATATCACAAAAAATGACCTGGTCATGAAGGGGTTTAAAACGGAGCTCCAGTCCCCCCCTTACCAAAAAAATTATAAGTCAGCAGTTACAAATACTGTAGCTGCTGACTTTTAATATTAGGACACTTACCTGTCCAGGAATCTTGCGATGTCGGCACCCCAGACGATTTTTCAGTCGGCTCTGGGGTGCTGCCGCCGCCATTCCTTGTAAGGGAAACCGGCGGTGAAGTGGGGATGGGTACCTGTCAAAAACAGGAAACAGGTACCCACTCCCCCCCCCCCCCCCCCCCCCCCCCCCGAAAGGTGCCAAATGTGGCAGCGGAGAGGGGAGGAAGCAAACAAGCAGAGCTTCCCCTTTTGGGTGGAGCTCCGCTTTTAAATCTTCCGGAGCTGAAGTGGTTAATAGCATAACTGCACATGATTATTATATAATCATTAAAACAGTCAAAGGGAGTCATTTTAAAACAGAAAAATGAGCTCTCTTGCTATGTAGGGGTTAAAAGGGAATTACTATTACTTCAAAGTTGGATGAAAGCCCCGGCATGTGACTCTGCACCCCCTGAAGGCCAGGAGTTAATGCATGAGTCATTTTTATCACTACCTTGGCCTCCTCCCTGCAATGTCTTTTGTACCTCATTGCTGTGCTTTTGGCAAGGTGCTGCCTCTACGCAAACATCATTTTAGTTTTTTTTGTCCCTTCTGCACAGTTAGCAGAAGTTGCCATATTTGGACTTCGCGTGAGTCTGGCCATCAGCACTTGTCCAGTCTGCAGCTCAATGTAAATCACAAGCATTGCTCTCCAGACAATAGAGCTGCAGCTGCCAACATCTGAGCTGCGGCGATAAAAAATAATGTGTTGAGTTACAGCCAAGAGGCTGGCGGAGTGACAGCACATTACAAGAGATGGGGAAAGAAAAAAAAAAAAAGCCTTTCCGTAGAGGGTGAGCATAAGAAATGTACACACAACAGTTAAAGACATTGTTCTATCAAAACTTACTAGAACATCATAGTAAGAGATTCTGTGCTAAAAGATGAGAACACTTTGCCCTTCAACCTAAAGCCGGTAGATACCCAGAAAGACATTAATGTTTATGCATGGCTGGGATTTGCTGATCCTGTGCACTGGTGACCGTTTTCTTTTACCTTTGATCAGAATAATTAGGATAGGTCTCAACCTTTATTAATGTCTTACTACTTTCAAGGAAAAAGAAATACTTTACCCTGTTTTCATCTGTAAACATTTTACTGTATGCATGGAGTGTACATGTTCCTGCTGTACTTACGTGGAGAAACAGCTGCAGGTTACGTAGTTTTTAACTACTGAAGCCTGAACTCGCAGGACTGCAAGGCCTTGTTTATACTTGCCTCCTCACCCCTGTTTTAACACCCTTACACCCCTTTCACACTGAGGCGCTTTCACGCTAAAAAAAAAAAGGGCCTGAAAAGTTCACGAAAACCTATTTGCATTAAAATCAATGAATGCTTTCACACTGGGGTAGTACACTGGTTTAAAAAAAACACCCCTCTCCATTGAAATTAATGGAAATCTCTTCAAAAGCGCCTGAAAAACTCTTCAAAAGTGCCTGAAAAGCTTGTCAAAAGTGCTCAGTGTTTTACTGGCAGTTTAGAAGTGCCTCAGTGTGAAAGGGGCCTTGGGCACGGGCTTTTCGATCAGGTCCGCCTGTCAGTTTTTCAGGCAGACCTGATCGGGCGCTCCGTTCACCCCTATGGGGCAGCGGATGTCAGCGGTGACATGTCCACTGCTATACGATCCGATCCTGTCCGCCAAATCCAGACGGATGGAGGCCCTATTTTCTATCTGGAAAAATAACCAAACAATACTGCGCTTGTGTGAAAAACTGTCAGAAGCAGCACCAATAAAATGTGAGAATATGACACAATAAACAATAATGAACAAGAAAAAATTGCGCTGAAAATCCCTAAATAACCAGTCCAAACTGTACTGAACAGTCCAAGTGACAATATTAGAATGCAAAACAATGTGATGTTTAATTCAAGTGCTTGTATGTAGCTAATCCAAGAATATCCTCCACCATGTGACGACACCAACATTGAGATATGGATGTACCCTTACCACAATAGGTGCGAGGATACACTGAGTAGTCACCGCAAGTCTTTTTATCTATATGCTGTAGTTTTTTATGGATTTTTATTGTACCATCTACCACCCTTTGGTTGGGTGCTTTTGTTCCTCCAAGAAATACCCTAAGGGTTTTTACACTATTTGGAGCCTTCTGCTTATTTTTTGGGTATTGCTGGGTGCCTGGACAAATCACACTGAGAGCGAGACAGACGGCTGGAGAGATGGACATTATCTGCACTACAGTGTCCCCGCAGGACCGTTTTTAAGGCAGGGCAAAAGGGGCAGCTGCCCTGGGCCCCATCATTGTTGTGGGGCCCAAAGCAGCTGCCTCATACTTACCAACTATCCCAGTTTAAATTTCCTTGTCCCAGGAAGTTTTAGTCCCGTGCTGTGTCCCGATATCTCAGTGCGAAGTTCTGTTGCTGCTGCCCAGCTCTGCCCTATTGCCAAGTACAGATGACTCACCTGCAAACCCTGTGTTTACATGTAAATAACCGACATTGATATGTAAATAGCGGCAGCATTAATATGTAAATAGTCACAGACCGCTGCATTAATATGTAAATAGAGGCGGCATTCATATGTATATCATGCCCCCCTGAGGTCATATCCACCATCACTTCTGCTGAATGCTGACCACTGAGGAGGTAAAGGGGCATGCTTGAAAGTCCTGCCTACAACTGCAGTCATTAAGCCGAACATCAGCCTGTTCTGCAAAGGTAAGCAAATTGGAGGCGGAACCCTTCTTTAAAATAACATGGTGCCACAGCACCCTGAATTTTGGTGGATGTGAATAAGCACATCTCAGCCGATGTGTGAGGGTGTCATTAACAATTAATGGCACTGCTGTATATCTGCTAAAGGGCAGCATGTTTCTGTGGTCTCAGGAAAGCAATTTTGCATGCGTTCCCGACACACACAAATGTGTCAGTTACATTGGTGGTCAGTGTAAATCTTCTCATTACATTGGGTCTTGGTGTACAATTCTTTCCCTAATTCCCTAGGAGTTTTCTGTCTATTGATGGGTCCCCTCACCCCGCCAGTCCATGGTGTGCAGGCAGTGAGGAGATGATGTGCTGTAACCTTTAGCAACCAATCAGTGAGCAGTAATGATGTGCACTAACCTCTTGCAACCAATCATTGAATGAATGAATCATTGAGCAGTAAGGGTATGCAGTAACCTCTAGGAACCAATCAGTGAGCAGTAATAATGTGCAGTAACCTCTAGCAACCAATTAGTGAGCAGTATTGATGTACAGTAATCGCTAGCAACCAATCAACAAGCAGAAGTCATGTGCTGTAACCTCTAGAAAATAAGCAGTGAGCCATAATGTGGGCTGTAACCTCTAGCAGCCAATCGATGAACGATAATGATACACAGTAACCTCTGGCAACCAATTGCAGTCGCTGCCTGATCTGATTCAGTAAACTGATTTTGAGTCTAGCTGCTATTTATTGTATGTCTCAAGCTTGTGTAGAGCGAAATTGCATGGGGGGGAGGAAATGTTTGCCCAGGGTCCAGTCAATATTAAAGACGGCCCTGGGTCCCGGGACACACTACAGCTGATAATTCCCATTGCGCTTTTGACCTTCCAAAATAGAGGGTCCACCTAAGGGTACATCCATATCTCAATGTTGGTGTCGTCACATGGTGAAGGATATTCTTGGATTATCTACATACAAGCACTTGAATCAAACATCAAATTGTTTTGCATTCTAATTTTGTCACTTGGACTGCTCGGTACAGTTTGGACTTTTTGTTATTTTTGGATTTTCACCGCAACTTTTTCTTATTCCCTATTTTAATCCGTCTGGCGGATCAGATGGGATCGGATGAAAATGGACCGCCTGTCCTGATCTCCCCATAGAGGAGAGCGGGACTCTGACAGGTCCGTCTCAGCACAGTGAGCGCAGACGGACCCGTCATCTGCTGAGAGCCTGAGCTGACCGCTCCCACCCCCTCCACAGCCCAGCACTCCAGTGAGCGAGGAGGGGGCAGAGCAGTGAGCCACTGACTGACAGTCACCAGCTCTCTGCTTACAGAGCTCTGAGAACCGAGCGATCGGCGACGCTAGATCGCTCGGTTCTCAGTGTTAGAGCCAGTGGGGGACAGATGCAGTATCGGACCCGTGCTGCATCCACCTAGGTAAGTATGATTCTGATTAAAAAATAAATCCCATACTTCTCTTTAAAGTGGTTGTAAAGCTAAGATAATAAATACTCACCTCAGCCTGGTCTCAGTCCAGCGGGTTGAATGGAAAAAAACTGACAGATATTCTGACAGCGGGACTCCCGCCTGGTTGTATTCTGACAGCGGGACTCCCGCCTGGTTGTATTCTGACAGCGGGACTCCCACCTGGTTGTATTCTGACAGTGGGACTCCCGCCTGGTTGTGTTCTGACAGCGGGACTCCCGCCTGGTTGTATTCTGACAGCGGGACTCCCGCCTGGTTGTATTCTGACAGCGGGACTCCCGCCTTGTTGTATTCTGACAGCGGGACACCCGCCTGGTTGTATTCTGACAGCGGGACTCCCGCCTGGTTGCATTCTGACAGCGGGACTCCCGCCTGGTTGTATTCTGACAGCGGGACTCCCGCCTGGTTGTATTCTGACAGTGGGACTCCCGTCTGGTTGTATTCTGACAGCGGGACTCCCGTCTGGTTGTATTCTGACAGCGGGACTCCCGCCTGGTTGTATTCTGACAGCGGGACTCCCGCCTGGTTGTATTCTGACAGCGGGACTCCCGCCTTGTTGTATTCTGACAGTGGGACAAAAATATACACAAGGAGATAATCACATGATAACTAGATATGGAAATCGTGTGGAGGATAGGGTTGCTATGAATTGTATGGGGAGGGCATTGAACCCCTTAGGCCCCATTCGCAAGGGAAGGTTCAATTGGGCCCACATATCTGTTTTTCATGCGTTACCGATTGGACCCTCTATTCTCCTCTATGGAGCACCGGATGTAAGCAGACTTGTTTATATGTCCATTTACACCCGCCTACCTCCAATTCGATCTGACAAAAACAAACAGAAAGGGGTTCCGTTCCCCTTCCATCTGGAGGGATCGGAGGGCAGTCGGGTGTAAACAGATAACTCTGCTTATGTTGAGTGAAAACAGACCTGTCATCCGCCCGCTCCATTCAGCTCAGAAGGGGATCAGCAGACAGATCCCCTGCTGGGAAAAATGGATCAGGCCCATGTGAAAGGGGCCTTAAAGGATTATTCCATTTCTAAAGTGACCACTTGTTTAAAAATTCTTCACACTTTGGAACCCTATCAGTTTGTCAGAACTTTCAAAATCTTTTTTCCCCCCAACTTCATTCTTGGTAGAGTAGCAGTTAGAACTGATGTCACCCCTGTGGCAATGTCACTGTTGACGACTCGCCAACTACAGGATCGCTAAAAAAAATGCTGTAAAATTACCCCTGTGTACAGGTTGCTGGCCTGATGAATAAGGAGCTGATCCCTCTGTGACTGGAATGCTGCAGAAAGTCACTTGTCAGTGAGGGAGTGCTGCCTTGTTCATCCAACCAGCGAGGGAACGACCTGTGCAAACGGGTGAGTATTCTGCTCTGTCCTGCATATGCAGCCAGCATGTGCAAGAGAGAAGTACATACAGCATCTCACAAAAGTGAGTACACCCCTCACATTTTTGTAAATATTTTATTATATCTTTTCATGTGACAACACTGAAGAAATGACACTTTGCTACAATGTAAAGTAGTGAGTGTACAGCTTGTATAACAGTGTAAATTTGCTGTCCCATCAAAATAACTCAACACACAGCCATTATTGTTTAAACCGCTATCAACAGAAGTGGGTACACCCCTAAGTGAAAATGTCCAAATTGGGCCCAATTAGCCATTGTCCCTCCCCCGGTGTCATGTGATTCGTTAGTGTTACAAGGTCTCAGGTGTGAATGGGGAGCAGGTGTGTTAAATTTGGTGTTATCGCTCTCACTCTCTCATACTGGTCACTGGAAGTTCAACATGGCAGATCTGAGGATCTGAAAAAAGAATTGTTGCTCTACATAAAGATGGCCTAGGCTATAAGAAGATTGCCAAGACCCTGAAACTGAGCTGCAGCCCGGTGGCCAAGACCATACAGCGGTATAACAGGACAGGTTCCACTCAGAACAGGCCTCGCCATGGTCGACCAAAGAAGTTGAGGTCACGTGCTCAGCGTCATATCCAGAGGTTGTCTTTGGGAAATAGATGTATGAGTGCTGCCAGCATTGCTGTATGTGCAGGAGAGGAGTCCGGAAGTATGACAGTGGGCAGTATGTGCAGGAGAGGAGGACAGAGGTATGACAGTGGGCAGCATGTGCAGGAGAGGAGTGCGGAAGTATGACAGTGGGGAGTATGTGCAGGAGAGGAATACAGAGGTATGACAGTGGGTAGCATGTGCAGGAGAGAAGTACGGAAGTATGACAGTGGGCAGCATGTGCAGGAGAGGAGTGCAGAAGTATGACAGCGGGCAGTATGTGCAGGAGAGGAGTACGGAAGTATGACAGTGGGTAGCATGTGCAGGAGAGAAGTACGGAAGTATGACAGTGGGCAGCATGTGCAGGAGAGGAGTGCAGAAGTATGACAGCGGGCAGTATGTGCAGGAGAGGAGTACGGAAATATGACAGTGGGTAGTATGTGCAGGAGAGGAGTACAGAAGTATGATAGTGGGTATGTGCAGGAGAGGAGTACAGAGGTATGACAGTGGTCAGTATGTGCAGGAGAGGAGTACGGAAGTATGACAGTGGGCAGCATGTGCAGGAGAGCAGTACAGAGGTATGACAGTGGGGAGTATGTGCAGGAGAGGAGTACAGAAGTATGACAGTGGGTATGTGCAGGAGAGAAGAACAGAAGTATGACAGTGGACAGCATGTGCAGGAGAGGAGTACGGAAGTATGACAGTGGGCAGCATGTGCAGGAGAGCAGTACAGAGGTATGACAGTGGGGAGTATGTGCAGGAGAGGAGTACAGAAGTATGACAGTGGGTATGTGCAGGAGAGGAGTACAGAAGTATGACAGTGGACAGCATGTGCAGGAGAGGAGTACGGAAGTATGACAGTGGGCAGTATGTGCAGGAGAGGAGTGCGGAAGTATGACAGTGGGGAGAAGTGCATGTTGGGGGGGTAAAACGGCCATACAGGAATATCATTGGGTCCTGTGGAGGAATGACTGTTAATAGGTAGAATATCAGTCAGGGCATGAGGAGGTAGGGATGTCAGTGGTGGGGGAAAGCTGGGGGGTGTGAGGGCACAAGGTGGTCAGGCAAACAGGAATGAGGAGGAAAAAAATCGCTTCTGATGGCAGAATCACCCACTAGCAACACAAAACTCTAATTTAGGTAGACCAGATTAAAAAGGAAAGTATGCTGACAAAGCAAAGCTTTTATATTATTAAAGATACATATATATTTATTTATTTTTTATTTTTTTACATTTAGATTTGGGAAGATCTCGAGAGCTGCAATACGTGTATGTGGATAATAACATCCAGCTGAAGGGTCTCCCTTCCTATCTCTACAATAAAGTGATTGGTTGCAGCGGGTGAGCTATTCCCATTTCCACATATAGTGTTACCTAGGATTCGTTTTCTGCATCCTTGTGCAATAAATGTTGTACTGTGTGTATGTGTAATTAGATCATTTTGCACTTCCTAAAAGCTTTTGTATTTACATTGGCATGTAGTCTTCTGCTGTTAGCAATTTGCATTTACAATAAATGTTGTTACTATATGATGATCTATCCTTTGAAACTGAGACACAGCTTGACAGAATGAACAGTTTGTTGCTTGAACCTGCTCCAGCTCACACAATGTTTCGTTGCCTTTGCTGTCTCTCTATAGACTTTCCCTTTTCTGCTAGTGAAGGTGGAATGTGTTCGGCATCATTCACAACAACTGTGATGTGATTGGCTACTGTGATGTAAGGGGGACTTTGATGGGAACCCTGATGTAAACGGGGACTCTAATGGGTACTTTGATGTAAGAGATGGATTTTTTCGGCCCCAAATATCTGTAAAATATATGAAGTATTCCCGGTGCTAAAAAGTTTGGAGGCCCCTGATATATGCACTATATTACCAAAAGTAATGGGACGCCTGCCTTTACATGCACATGAACTTTAACCATTGCCGCTATAACAGCTTCAACTCTTCTGGGAAGGCTGTCCACAAGGTTTAGGAGTGTGTCTATGGGCATATTTGACGAGAAGGTCTGGATTGTAGTCTCCGCTCTAATTTATCCCAAAGGTGTTCTATCGGGTTGAGGTCAGGACTCTGTGCAGGCCAGTCAAGTTTCTCCACCCCAAACTCACTCACCCATGTGTTTATGGACCTTGCTTTGTGCACTGGTCTAAATCATTTGGTGGAGGGGGGTTATGTCGTGGTGTTGCTTTTCAGGGGTTCCAGTGATGGGAACACTTAAAATGATTGTAGTCTCTATAATAATAACAACAAACATGTTTATACTTACCTCCTCTGTGCAGTTGGTTTTGCACAGAGCAGCCCCGATCTTCCTCTTCTCGGGTTCCTCTTCACTGCTCCTGACTCCTCCCCTCCTAACGAGTGCGCCCATAGACCCACAGCTTGCTATGGGGGCAGCCAAGCTGCAGCCCTGTGTGTCCATTCAGACATGCAGCTGCCGCTCGGCCCTGCCCCCGCTCTCCCCTGATTGGCTAAATGACTGATTGATAGCCGTGGGAGCCTATGGTGCCGTGCCTGTGCCCCAGCCAATCAGGAGGTTGAGTCCCGGAGGGCCGAGGGAATCGTGGACATCGCCGGATAGAGAATTGGCTCAGGGTAAGTATTAGGGGGTGCCTGCTACACACAGAAGGTTTTTTATCTTAATGCATAGAATGCATTAAAATAAAAAACCTTCTGCCTTTACAACCCCTTTTAGGGCATCAGCATACCAAGACATTTTGTACAATTTCACGCTCCCAACTTTGTAGGAACAGTTTGGGGACGGCCCCTTCCTGTTCCAACATGACTGAGCACCAGTGCACAAAGCAAGGTCCATAAAGACATGGATGAGCGAGTTTGAAGTGAAGGAACTTGACTGGCCTAATGTCACAAGTGAGTGCCTTCAGTGGTGTCAATAGGGTTGGTGTCACCTGGTGCTGTAAAATTTGGTGTCACCCAAACACCCCCCCCCCCCCCCCAGGGTCACTGAGCAATCCGTGTCACTGAGCAAGCTAGCGCATCAGCATAGCCCTCCCACCTGTGCAATCCCCCTAATGTAACCCCCCATTGTGTAATCCCCCTAATGTAAGCCCCCCCGTGTATATCTCCCCTCCCTACATTTACAGACCTCAGATCAGCGTGGCTCTGTCGACACAAACGTCCCTCCATCTATGCTCCTCCTCCTGTTGTGTATATATACTGTCAGTGTGGAGGAGGAGCCTAGGATCCGTCTGCTCTGAGGAGTGTAATTGTAATGGGCAGCCGGCACCTCTCCCCGTCTGCTTGTCACAATAATAGGCGATTGCAGTGCCGGTTCCCGGAGGACATGTGGGCAATGGGTTATGGGACTCCAGGACTGTCTGCCTCTGCCTCACAATTCTTTCTCCTCCTCTCTCCCCGAACGTCGCGGGGAGCTAAGAAGACACAGTAACAACAACAGAGATACTGGAGTGTGCAGGGGAAGGAGGAAAAGGAGAGAGCTGCGGCGCCTCTCTCAAATCCAGTGGCGTGCTGGGTGTCACCCTCTGGCGGGTATCAGCCGGGTGTGGCCTGCTACCCCTAGCGACGCTACTGGGTGCTCTGCGCCCTGAACCCATCCTTTTTCAAGCCAGTTAGAGCCTCCGGCTCTAAGGGGATAAAAAAATTTCATAGAACTTTGTGTCCATGCACCCGGCGCTCCTGCATGAAGATGTCCCCCTTATGGACAGGCGTCCCAAAACTTTTGGTAATATAGTGTGTATATATAGTGGTTTCCTCAGAAAATTTGGAGTTTATTTTATTTGCAGTGCAAAGTGTGGAAATGCCTTGTGGATCTATTCGAGGTGTTTCTTGTGAGTTCCCGTTTAGAACGCTACCGAGTCTGTTTGGATGGAGGCCAAAGAATGGTCACTATTTTCCACTGCAAAGTGATTGGAAATGGCTACCTGCTAAGAGCTTGGCGTACATTTTCTAATAAAGAGCCGGCTTAGTTTCGTAGAACTCTAGATGCCTCTGTCAGAGAATTCCAGGAAAGAAAAGACACCTCATGATGTTATGTTTAACAGTTTCCTTCCTTTTCTTCCCTCACAGCTGCGGCTCTCCCGTTCCAGTATCCGAAACAAAGCTCCTTTCCTTCACCTCTGGACCACTCAGTGTCCATCTGCCGGCAGAGGTGAAGGGCATCGGATTGCCATGTGACTCGGTGTTGCCTCTACAGGAACTGGCACTGCGTTCTCTTCATGCTGCACTATGCTCGTTCTTACCAGGTGAAAGCGCCGTCTTCACACATTTGTATGTAAAGCAGAAGAAGCGTTTTCTCTCTGTTTTATATATCAATCACACACATTCTGCAGGACTTACACATCTCACACAATGGTTCATGTGATTTATGTAGATCATGGGTATTGTTTGAATGCTCTGTGTTTTTATATTTGAGCATTGGCTTGGGAATTGTTTTCTGATAGTTCCATTTATTTAAAATTTTGCGGGTTGAAGTACTAGACATGTGCACTCCCGAAAAATGTGTTCGTTTTAGTTTCATTTGTTTTTTATTTTTGTTTGTCTTTCGTTTTTTTTGGGTCATTCGTTATGATCGCGATTCGTAAATTTGTAAATTTGAAAATAAGAAAGAAAATTCGTAAGAATAAATAAAAATAACTATTAAATTCTAGGTATTGGAATTTCCTTTCAAATTTGGCTGTTAGTGAATGTAACGAATACGAATTTATCCTAAGTTACTAAATTATCAGAAATAACGAATGCCGCATCTAAACAAATGGAACGGAACAAATTATAAATATTAATAAAATGTTTTTATTAGTGTTATTTATTATTATTATTAATTTGTTATGTTACATTCGTTTAGATACATCATTCGTTATTTCGGGTAATTCGTAACTTCGGATAAATTCGTATTCGTTACGTTCACTAACAGACAAATTTGAAAAGAAATTCCAATACCTATGATTTAATAGTTAGTAATAGTTGAGTTATTTTATGTTAGTTATTTTTCAAATTTACGAATATCCTGAAAAATGTTTTAAACAGGTTTTCGTTAATTCAGATATTTACGAATTAACAAATTTGTCGAAATTCGTTAAAAGAAACGAATTCGGAACTAAACATGTCTATGAATTACTATATGCCTCTTATATTTCTCTTGAGGACCTTGGGATGGGATATCTGCACCTGATTTTTGAGTGGCGCCTAACTGCCATAGCCATGATGGAACGAAAGGGTGCCAGCATTTCAATGTTCATTTATTTTATATTATTAACCACCGAAAGGCCAGGGCATTTGTTGCTATTCAGCACTGCACTACTTTAAATGCCAACTGCTCAATCATACACAAACCAGAGAGAAGAGTGCACAGGCTCTGGTGCAATACCCCCTATTTTATGATAAAAACTAGATAAAAATGCACTCACAAGAAAAAATTAATCACAGCTTATCAATCACATCTCCCCACCATGGTACTGTACAACAAAATCCTCTCACCCCTTGATAGGAGTTCCAGCTGACTCTGTGGATATGGCAACAGTCCTGGATCGAAGGCAGTCGCCGTTGTGCTTGATCTCATGCATGCTGAAAGTCCACATGCGCAGGAAAACGTGCTTGGGGTCACATGATGCGAGCAGCTGGCTGCTGATGGGGTGTGTGAGCTGTTGCTACAACAACGTGTTTCGGAGAGCATAACCTCTTTTATCAAGCTCCTTGATCGGTCATACAACACTGTTCCCCAAATTAAATTGATATCATTTTTTTTTTTCAAACAAATAGAGCTTTCTTTTGGGGGTATTTGATCACCACTGGGGTTTTTTATTTTTTATTACATAAATGAAAAAAATACTGGAAATTTAGGGGAAAAAAATTCTGTTATAAAACATATCCAATAAAATTTTACTACTTTATAAATTTAGGCCAAAATGTATTCTTCTACATGTCTATGATATAAAAAAAAATCCCAATAAGTTTATATTGGTTTGTGTGAAAGGTATAGCGTCTACAAACTACGGTATATACATTTGAAATTTGATCAGTTCTGATGTACTGATGGCCGATCTCATTTCTTGAGGCCCTAAAATGCCAGGACAGTACAAATACACCCCAAATGACCCCTTTTTGGAAAGAAGACAGTCCAGGGTATTTAGTAAGAGGCATGGCGAGTTTTTCAAGTTATCATTTTTCGTCACAATGTTTGGGAAATTGAAGAAATTAAATAAAGTGTGGGGTTTGGTGGTCATTAGGGATACTGACTGGTGACAATCAACACTGGAGAAATGGCTGCACTCCAAGATCTATCAAAATTCGTATTTAATGAACGAACTTCCCAAGTGTTACAGACAGTTCAAATGGTAGATGCGTTTCACAGACTAACAGGTGCGCTTATTCATTACTATAGTAATGAATAAGCGCACCCGTTAGTGTGTGAAACGCGTCTACCATTTGATCCTATTTAAACACCTTAAAATCTTATTCATTTTCTAATATTTTGGAAGCTTTTATATCTGTTACCTTTTACTGTATCTATCTGAAAATGTGAGGGAAGTACTTTTTTTTTTTCACCGCATTGCCTTATACTAACCAATATCTTCCATTTGTTTTTAGATTTAAGTTGTCTGTCCCACATCTCATTGCCCAGAAGTCTTCTGGAGTTGTTGCAGTGCCCCCTGGGACATTGTCATCGCTGCAGTCAATCAATGTTTACCATAGTCTATCCAAAGCTCTTTCCTCTGAGGGAGACCCCTATGGCCGGACTACATCAAGGGTAATTTGAGAGACTGGATCATTTCTGTATATTAAATAGTTTATTCTATGTTGCTAAAATTGATAATGACTCCTGGTGAATCATTATCTTTAACCACTATAGCCTTGGAAGGATTTAACCCCTTCCTGACCAGAGCACTTTTTGCGATTCGGCACTGCGTCGCTTTAATTGACAATTGCGCGGTCGTGCGACGTTGCACCCAAAAAAAATTGACGTCCTTTTTTACCCACAAATAGAGCTTTCTTTTGGTGGTATTTGATCACCTCTGCAGTTTTTATTTTTTGCGCTATAAACAAAAAAAGCGGCAATTTTGAAAAAAACAATATTTTTTACTTTTTGCTATAATAAATATCCCCCGAAAATATATAAAAAAAAAACATTTTTTTTTCCTCAGCTTAGATATGCATTCTTCTACATATTTTTGGTTAAAAAAAATCACAATAAGCGTATATTGATTGGTTTGCGCAAAAGTTATAGTGTCTACAAAATAGGGGATAGTTTTATGGCTTTTTTATTAGCAATGGCGGCGATATGCAATTTTTATCGTGACAGCGACATTATGGCGGACACATCAGAAAATGTTGTCAATATTTTGGGACCATTGTCATTTATACAGTGATCAGTGCTATAAAAATGCACTGATTACTGTGTAAATGACACTGGCAGGGAAGGGGTTAAACACTAGGGGGCGATCAAGGGGTTAAGTGTGTCCTAGGGAGTGATTCTAACTGGGGGGGGGGGCTGCCACCCACATGACAGAGATCACTGCTCCCTATGACAGGGAGCAGTGATCTCTGTCATGTCACTAGGCAGAACGGGGAAATGCCTTGTTTACAAAGGCATCTCCCCGTTCTTCCACTTCGTGACACGATTGCGGACATCGAATCCGCGGGACCCATGGTCACAGAGCACGCGGCGGGTGTGCGTGCCCGTAATTCCGCATCTTAAAGGGGACGTACCTGTACTCCCTTTTGCCCACCTGTGCCATTCTGCCGACGTATATCGGCGTGCGGCGGTTGGGAAGGGGTTAAGACTCCACTCACATATGTGCGAGTGTGTTTGCACATGCACATCGCAGGTACAGCAGCCCATTCATTCCAATGGATTGCCCCACCCACGATAAACACGGGAAAAGAAAACCTTGAGCATTTTAAGCAATCACACCACTGCTTCCGATGCATTGGGGTGCAAATAAGAATTAATGGCACCCCCTGTCCCTTCATGCTCGCTCATAGAAGCGAACGCATACGTAAGTCGCGCCCATATATGTTAACGACATTCAAACCATACATGTGAGGAATCGTCGCGAACGTTAGAGTATCCGAAACAAAGGATCAATTAAAGAATGAAAAACAAACAGAGGAAAAATTCACTCCAGGACTCTGCGCGGGCTTGGTGGTAGGTAATCTGGGTTGAGGAGTGCGGGAGGATCCTTCCATATCAAAGGATATAAGTCCCATTTTTTTCAGCAGAACTTCACCCTCTGGAAACGTGGAAAAAGAATGTTTCTTGTTGCGGAAAATAAAATTCAATCGAAAAGGAAAGGCCCAGTAGTATTTAATATATTTGGCTATCAGAGGTTGTAGCAAAGGTTTCAAAGCTCTGCGCTTTTGGATAGTAGCTGGCGAAATATCAGCGAATATCTAGATTTTGTGGTCCTGCAGTTGCAGGTCAGATATTTTTCTAGCTCTGGCCATAACTTGCTCTTTGACCGCATAATAATGAGGCTTTACGGTGATGTCTCTTGGCAGGCCATCATTCCGGGGCGCTGTCAGGGCCCTGTGAACTCTATCTAGTTATATCTAGCGGGAAGGTATGTCAGGGATGAGGTGGCGAATGAGTTCTTTAACGATAGCTTGGGAGTCAAGGAAGGATTTAGGAATGCCACGAACCCGAAAATTGTAGCGGCGAGACCGATTTTCCAGGTCATCTATCTTGTTTAGCGCATCATCCAATCTCTTGTGTTTGCCCTCAATACACTCAGTGTTTTGGTTGGTTCTGGTGATGGCATCTTCCAGTGTGATCTCTATTGTTCCTATGTGGAAGCCCAGCTCCTGAAATTCATGTTTCAGATCAAAGGTTATGCGTTTACTTGCTTTTTTTAAGCCCTTGTTATAACGGGATGGAAAACCTTGCCATCAAAATGGGATCCCTCGAGTATTCTGTTGGTGGCGCCACGGCCTGGGAGTTTAGGAAAGAGGAGGGACTGTCCTCCATGCTCCCCTGACTTGCAATATCACACAGTGCCCTGTCCAGGTCTGACTGGGAAGAGAATATACAGTATCCCCATCTGGGGACATGGATGCAGCCTGAGAAGCCCTGGCACTGAAATCCTTCATTGAGCCATGTCCAGGCAGATCTAGGAGCCGTGTCTGTGTCTCTGGCTGCAGCACCTGTGTGCTTTGGGGCCACCGCCATTTTGGACATGCGGGCCATCTACAGAAGTTTGTCTGTGGGCAGTTATGGGGGCGTTCAGGCTTACCCCTTGTCGCGCATGCGCCCCCAACCGTGTGCAATTTTGAAGCGTGACATGTTAGGCATCTACAGTGTCTTGCAAAAGTATTCACCCCCTTGGCTTTTTACCTATTTTGTTACATCACAGCCTTTATTTCAATGTTTTTTTAATCTGAATTATATGTGATGGATCAGAACACAATAGTCTTAAGTTGATGAAGTAAAATTAGAAAAATATATACATAAAACTATTTTTCAGAAATAAAAAAATGATAATTGGCATATGCGCGTATGTATTCACCCCCTTTGTTATGAATCCCATAAAAAGCTCTGGTGCAACCAATTACCTTCAGAAGTCATATATTAGTGAAATGATGTCCACCTGTGTGCAATCTAAGTGTCACATGATCTGTCATTACATATACACACCTTTTTGAAAGGCCCCAGAGGCTGCAACACCTAAACAAGTGGCACCACTAACCAAACACTGCCATGAAGACCAAGGAACTCCCCAAACAAGAAAGGGACAATGTTGTTGAGAAGTACAAGTCAGGGTTAGGTTATAAAAAAAAAATCCAAGTTTTTAATGATCCCTAGGAGCACCATCAAATCTATCATAACCAAATGGAAAGAACATGGCACAACAGCAAACCTGCCAAGAGACAGCCGCACAACCTAAACTCACGGACCGGGCAATTAGGGCATTAATCAGAGAGGCAGCACAGAGACCTAAGGTAACCCTGGAGGAGCTGCAGAGTTCCACAGCAGAGACTGGAGTATCTGTACATAGGATGACAATAAGCCGTACGCTCCATAGAGTTGGGCTTTATGGCAGAGTGGCCAGAAGAATGCCATCACTTTCAGCAAAAAACAAAATGGCACGTTTTGAGTTTACGAAAAGGCATGTGGTAGACTCCCAAAATGTATGGAGGAAGGTGCTCTGGTCTGATGAGATTAAAATTGAACTTTTTGGCCATCAAAGAAAACGCTATGTCTGGCACAAACCTAACACATCACATCACCCAAAGAACACCATCCCCACAGTAAAACATGGTGGTGGCAGCATCATGCTGTGGGGATGTTTTTCAGTAGTCAGGACTGGGAAACTGTTTAGAGTTGAGGGAAAGATTGATGGTGCTAAATACAGGGATATTCTTGAGCAAAACCTGTACCACTCTGTGTGTGATTTGAGGCTAGGACGGAGGTTCACCTTCCAGCAGGACAATGACCCCAAACACACTGCTAAAGCAACACTTGAGTGGTTTAAGGGGAAACATGTAAATTTGTTGGAATGGCCTAGTCAAAGCCCAGACCTCAATCCAATAGAAAATCTGTGGTCAGACTTAAAGATTGCTGTTCACAAGCGCAAACCATCCAACTTAAAGGAGCTGGAGCAGTTTTGCAAGGAGGAATGGGAAAAAATCCCAATGGTAAGATGTGGCAAGCTCATAGAGACTTATCCAAAGTGACTTGGAGCTGTGATAGGCGCAAAAGGTGGCTGTACAAAATATTGACTGTAGGGGGGTGAATAGTTATGCACATTGACTTTTTCTGTTATTTTGTCCCATTTGTTGTTTGCTTCACAATAAAAAAAAACACATCTTCAAAGTTGTGGGCATGTTCTTTAACCACTTCCCGACCGCCGCACGCCGATGTACGTCCTAAGTTTGAACGGGGATATCGTTGTTATGGCAGCAGCTAGCTGCCATAACCCCGGTATCCCCGTTTTCGTGCGGCGGCCGGCTTTCAGATAAAAGTGGTGCCTGCGGCGGATTCGCCGCGAGATCACTTTTATCGGTGGCGGGAGAGGGCCCCCCCCCCTCCCGCCGCGATCCGGTGCCCTCCGCCGCTTACCGGAGCCGTCGGTAGCGGCGGAGGCGATCGCGTCCTTCTCCCTTCTGTGCCTGGAGACAAGTGAGGCTAAGATGGCGCTCACTCGTCTCCATGACACTGCTGGGCGGAAGCGACGTCAAAACGTCACTTTCGTCCACGCCTCTTAAAGGCATATTTTTTCAAATGTCATTTTTCTAAATGACTTTTTTTTTTTTTTTTTTTTTTTTTTTTTTATTGCATTTTAGTGTAAATATGAGATCTGAGGTCTTTTTGACCCCAGATCTCATATTCAAGAGGTCCTGCCATGCTTTTTTCTATTACAAGGGATGTTTACATTCCTTGTAATAGGAATAAAAGTGACACAATTTTTTTTTTTTTTTTTAAACAGTGTAAAAATAAATAAAATATTGTAAAATAAATAATAAAAATAAAAAAAAAAATTTTTAAAACCCCCCTGTCCCGACGAGCTCGCGCGCAGAAGCGAACGCATACGCGAGTAGCGCCCGCATATGAAAACGGTGGTCAAACCACACATGTGAGGTATCACAGGGATCGGTAGAGCGAGAGCAATAATTCTAGCCCTAGACCTCCTCTGTAGCGCAAAATATGCAACCTGTAGAATTTTTTAAACGTCACCTATGGAGATTTTTGAGGGTAAAAGTTTGACGCCATTCCACGAGCGGGCGCAATTTTCAAGCATGACATGTTGGGTATCAATTTACTTGGCGTAACATTATATTTCACAATATTAAAAAAAATTGGGCTAACTTTACTGTTGTCTTATTTTTTTATTCAAAAAAGTGAATTTTTTCCAAAAAAAGTGCGCTTGTAAGACCGCTGCGCAAATACGGTGCAAAAAAAAGTATTGCAATGACCGCCATTGTATTCTCTAGGGTGTTAGAAGAAAAACCATATATAATGTTTGGGGGTTCTAAGTAATTTTCTAGCAGAAAAACCTGTTTTAAACATGTAAACACCTAAAATCCAAAACGAGGCTGGTCTTAAAGTGGTTAAATTAAATGATGCAAATCCTCAAACAATCCATGGTAATTCTAGGTTGTGAGGCAACAAAACACGAAAAATGCCAAGGGGGGTGAATACTTGTGCAAGGCACTGTAGAAGAGAGATGTCAGAATTGGCCCTGGTGGCAAGTGGTTAAGGAGCTTCACACCCTCCAAGTGATTCTTTTTATTAAGGGGAATTTTTTTTTTTTTCTTCATCTCACTGGTATTTAATAAATGTTTGTCAAGTGCACTGTAAACATGCTGTAAATGCGCTATTAAAATTCCAGTCCCCAAAAAAATGTTTTCTAAATGCTCCTCTGCCATTGTTACCACTTCTACTTTAACATTTTGATACTGTAATGTTTTCCTTCTTGTTTGTTAAATTACTAAAATCTAACCTGATCTCGGAAGCAGGCAGGGTCCATCAGGGTTGTGGGCATCTGAAGCCCACTTGTTATTTCCAGGATTTGGTGCATTTGGCTACCCAGTATGCACCTCCCGATCTCGCGCCTGCGCAGTAATGCAATTTGCGCAGCACTGTTTCTTCAAGACAGGTTGCCATAGCAATGGTGGTGTCGGCAGAAGTTCCCACCTCGTTGTTGTGGCCACCTGTCAGAGGACAACATAACATAAGATGATAAAACAGGCAGTGAAGTGGTTAGCACTTCCATCTAGCTGCACTGGGGTCGTCGGCTCGAATCTCAACCACAGCACTACATGCCTGGAGTTTGCATGTTCTCCATGTGCCTGTGTGGGTTTCCTCCCACCCTCCAAAGACATTCTGGTAGGTAAATTGTCTCCTGTCTATTTTGGCCTCAGTATGTGTATGTATGAATGAGTTGGGGACCTTAGATTGTAAGCTTCTTGAGGGCAGGGACTGAGATGAATGTTTTAATATACATGTAATGCACTGTGTAAATTGATGGCCCTATTTAAGTACCATAAATAAAATAATATGTTGGTTTGTTTTTGCAGGAGAACAGCTGTCAGTTTTGTGGCTTACTGCTGCTCCACCCAGTGTCTGCAGACATTTGACCTACTGAGTTGATGCAAATTTCTTTTCACCACTAATCTCTGACTGTCCCGTCTTCTGCTGTCCTTCCACTGTACAAACATCAGGAGCGACCAGGACCTCCTGGATTTGGAAAAAAAATCTCCACCTTGTCAACAACATCTAGCCGCTATTACACGTTACTGGCCTTCCCACAGACTTCTCCAAAAAGACATTTTTCTACTTCTGTGTTTTCAGATGAATCACAAATACCACAGGGAGGTGGAAGTTCCTTCTAAAATACTTATGAATGAAGAGATTCAACAGTTCTCTCCTTAAGTTTCAAATATGCGTATACAGTTGTTGAAACAAGGAGGGTGAAATGAGGAGATGGTATGGTGTGGTGGACTATACAGGGGTATTGTATGTGTATGGGTTAACTGTTGACGAGCGTATAAATATATATATGAAAGGGCATTGATAAGATTAAGAAGACATGTGCTACAATGGGGGACTAAGTCTGAAGTTGCCAACACCAGGCTTTAAAAAACAAAAAATTGAATATATTAGTTCACCAGTTCTTAGTTTTGGCGGCTCTATTAGTATCTTAATTTTGTACAGGACAGGACACAGACTTGATATTCACAGACCCTGGGTTATAGGCTGCTACCTACAGGTGATTGGACAAAGCTCTGCTGAACATTCCCCCAGGTATCCCCTTGTAAGCCCACCCCACTGTGTGAGTCCTCCATTTTTTCTCTAGTGTCCTAAGGTGAAGGACATCTTCTACCTTTATGGGGAAATTATTCTAAGCTTAAAGTGGCTGTAAACCCTTACATATACCCATTGAAGTGCCTGGCCTTAGGTGATACACAGAGATGAAACAAATCCTCCTAAATAAGTTGTACCTGTTAATCTGCAGCCTTCTCTTCTCTACATCTGTTCAAAGCGCAGAATGTATGCAGATTTTCTGAGCTACCAGAAAAAAAAGGGGGTGTTGAGCTGCAATTACACACTGCGGAGCTTGTTGAGGAGAGCTCTGAGAGCTGATTGGAGGGGAAGGCCAATCGCAGTATTCCCTACGCACACATTCATGTGTAATAATGCTGGGTGCTGTAATGACGCCAAGCTGGAAAACCACCGACAATTTAAATGTAAAAATGTTTTTAGCATACCAAAGATTCCACAGAAGGGTCCAAAGCTTTATTTACATGGTCACACGGTACACATACGGCAACGTTTCGGAGCCACGCAGGGCCTCTTCGTCAGGCAAGTTAACGAAGGGGCCCTGCATGGCTCAGAAACGTTGCTGTATGTGTACCGTGTGACCATGTAAATAAAGCTTTGGACCCTTCTGAGGAATCTTTGGTGTGTTGAATACATTTTTCCATTTAGCTTGGAGGGAAAAGACACATCCCCCTGCACACAGGAACAGAGCTGAGGCTGTCAAATCAGCTGGAGGTCCTTCCCCTGTCACCTTTTATCTCTTGGTGTCAGGAAAACTTGTCAGAAGTGACTCATACTGATAACAGAGGAATGAAGCAGCAGACAGAAATGACACTGAGTGATTTTAATTGAGACAAGTACACACTATGGAGGCTTATGCTTTGTTTATATTTTATGTCCAAGGTTGACAGTCACTTAAATTAGTTTATTTCACTTCAGGATTCTTCTTCAACACTTCTCTCTCTTCTAATACAACAATTGAAGCTGTGCATGTGGGTCAGTGCAGCCTCTGTAAACTCTTGGGAGCTGTACCCAGACCGCACACCATGGGTATGGCCTGTAATGTTGCAGATCCTCCTTGGGTGCTCACATAGGCACCTGGTGCAGCTCGTGTAATTGGGCGCAGGGTGATATCGAGCACCAGAACCATAGGTGGTCCAAACCTGTGGAACCCTAATACTGAAGACCTCTCCAGGGGTAGGCCCACTGTAACAGGCAAAGCCTAGGCTCTAGACAGAGACATGGACAGGTAAGACAGGGTCACTCTATTTATTGGACTGTTGCCATAGCCCAATTGCAAGTATAAGACATAATATCTCTATTTCTAACTTTACAGTTCTCTTGTGTATCCTAAATAATATTTGTTTCTACTTTTTATGTTTATACTATTAGGAAACCCGAAATGTGTTTGAAACTTGTACAGTGTAAACCTTTCAAACTTGCACTAAAAATTCCACCACATCCACCTAGTCTTAGGTAGATGATTAGGTGTTGTATCACACCAAAGGTCTCACAGTTTACTGCCACTTCCACCTACATCCCTTTTTAGGGTATTCAGGCACTTCCTCCTACCCTTTTGCCATGAGGAGTTTGTTACAGGACACTTAAAGAGGAACTGCAGTCTGCTCACATAATTTGTAATAAACATCTTTGCCATTCTAAAGCTTCCCTCCAACCACTTTGCATATTATTTTATATATACTGTGATTCTATACTTGCCAAATATGCTGCAGGAATCTCCCCCCACTGAGTCTGGCTGCAACCATTTTAACTGTGGGCAGCTGAAGCTTGCTGCCTGTTCACTTCCTGGATTTACACAGAGGCGCACCACCCGCTCTGCAGCTCTCATTGGCCCTCATGACTCATCCCCCCTCCCTTCCTGCCAAACTCTCACAAGAGTGAGAGAGAGAGCTGTACATGATGTCATAAGCCTAGGCTTTTTACCAGACAAGAAACAGGAAGTGAGCTGTATAAGGCATTTACTGGCAGAAAAAAATATTTTACTATCCAAAGTTAAAACAACAACAAGGGCAGAAGATTTAATAGATGGAAAGATGAAAAAATTACTGAAGTTCCACTTGAACACCATGTTGCTGTGAACTCCTTTACAGAAATACTTCTCCTACTTCCACACTCTACTCTCGGAGTACAGCACTCTGATGTGGCCCGCGACCTCCTGCTCTGGGATGGTGGGTCAGCAAGCCCAGATGGCCGGTTCCTGACCTGCCATCCCAGAGCATCAGTGTTGTGAATGGAGCTAGAGGAAGCACGGCTGCAGAGCGCGCTGAGCCGCATAAGCCGAGAAAACAGGCTCCTCTTGGTTGTTCATTGCCCTGGTCCAGTTTGCTGCGATTTGACAGATGGAGATTGCAGCAATAGCTGGTTGCAGAGCAGGGCCTGTGAGAGTAAAGGGATCTCCTAGAAGCGCCTCAAATTTTGTCAGCAGAATCTTTAAAGGAACATTTTCTATAGGTACAATCAGATGTTTGAGCTCTGGTGGAACACTAACGCCGCGTACACACGAGCGGACTTTATGGCAGACTTTGCCCAGCGGACGGGGTTTCGTCGGACAATTCGATCGTGTGTTGTTTTCTCAAAAGTTGGACGGACTTAGATTTGAAACATGTTTTAAATCTTTCCGTCGAACTCGAATCCGGTCGAAAAGTCCGCTCGTCTGTATGCTAGTTTGACGGACAAAAAGCCACGCTAGGGCAGCTATTGGCTACTGGCTATGAACTTCCTTGTTTTAGTCCGGTCGTACGTCATCACGTACGAATTCAACGGACTTTGGTGGATTGTGTGTAGGCAAGTCCGTTCATTCAGAAAGTCTGGTAAAGTCCGCTCGTGTGTACCTGCATTACAAACACTGCCCTCTGCCTTACTTTCTTTGTGTTGATGCCCTAAAACGGGTTTCCAAACTATGGCCCTCTAGTTGTTCAGGAACTACAATTCCCATCATGCCTAGTCATGTCTGTGAATATCAGAGTTTTACAATGCCTCATGGGTTGTGTAGTTCCGCAATAGCTGGAGGACCGTAGTTTGAAGATCCCTGACCTATAACAAGTCACATGTAATGTTCCTTTTGCACATGTTCTTGGAAACGTCATGGAGTAAATGAGTTCTGCAGCAACTGCCAGCTGATAAACCAAAGTATTTGTCACTAGCACACCAAGGATCATTGAAATAATGTCCAAACGTTTATTCAGCAGTAATCACATCACAATAGAAAAAAGGGTATATGAAGCGCTGGAAACAAAAAAAATTCAAAAATGTCCATAAACACTGGCACAAAAGTTCATATATTTTATTGAAGTCACCCGAGGTGTATAATCCGACAGACTGAAGTGAATAATGAATCGGGTGACTTCAATAAGAAATATGGATTTTTGTGCCAGTGTTTATGGACACTTTTGAATTTTATTTGTTTGTAGCACTGCATATACCCTTTCTTTTATGCTCTTATTGTTACCAACAATTTTATGCTAGCTGTTCCCTTGGAACCCAAGCACAGTGAATATTCTCTATCTTTATAATCACATCACAGTGGTAAAGTGAAACTTTCAGATCCATGCAGGACCCCTTGTTCAGGCAAGCCATTGCTAGGTGGATAAGGCAGCTTATCTCAAGAGCCTACACTGCTAAACAGTGGCTTTAAACTCAATTTCATGGTTGCGTTCAAAGGGTGGGTTGTATCTGTAAGACTATTTAAATTTATCCAGGGTTTTTTTTTTTTTTCTTAGAGAATAGGTGGAGGAACTCGACAAGCAACCAACCGCCCCCCCCCCCCCCCCACACACACACACACACACACACACACACACACACACACACACACACACACTGAACCACATCAATTTTTAGAGGGGCAATAAATACCAGGAGTACATTATGTGCGGTGTTTAGGGATGCACAGAGTGCAGTTTCAGGGGTATGCTACGTACATAGTGCCAAGTTAAGGGTGCAATGTGTAGATTGCAGTTTCAGGGGTGCGCTGCGCAATGAGTTCAGGGTGTGACACCCTGAAAGTGCACTCTGTACATAGCAAACTGCTAAACCCTGCATTCTGTACATAGCACACTCCTGAACCCTGTAGTCTGTATGTATGTACAGAGTGCAGGATTTAGGGGTGCACTTTCAGGTTGTGATACATACAGACTACAGGGTTCAGGAGTGTGCTATGTACAGAGTGCAGGGATTAGGGTTGTGCTATGCGCAGGGTTCAGCTCTCTTTCACAAGCACTTCCATCCCTTCTTGGCTCTGACCTCTGCGCCACTCTCCCCCATCCCCGCACACATCTCCCTCCACAGCTCTCATGTCTAAAAAAAAGAAGCTTCCTTGCATCTAAGCTACCCGGCCTGGTATCTCCCGGCGGTTCCATCTCTCTCACTTGCAGGGAGATCATTCTTCGGCATCTGTGCACCCGGGGCCATATGAGAAACACAGTGCAGCTTACCACATGATGCCCCACCTAATTGCATGGCAGGCAGGCATCTTTGAAAGCCACCAACAGGACTTTTGTGTTTAGAAGTGACAGCGGTGAGCAGAGAGTGGGAGACGGAGGTGGTGGAACGGAGTTGTGTTTGATACAAGTTGCTCAGCTTTGTAGGGTTATAAGGGGCATTTCCAGCAAAGCTTTGCACTGACCCAGATGCACTGCTTCAATTGTAGAAAAGATTGAAGTGTTAAAGCGGAAGTAAACCCATCCATAAAACAGTTTCATTTCCGGCACGTGCTGGAAATGTAACACTCCCATTGGTTGTGCTCTCAACCAAACTGTCAAGCCATCCAATGGCTGGTGTCTAAACTGATCACATGTGCAGCATCATGGCAGTTGTAGATTAAACAGAGGCAAAGATGGCAGCTCCCTTGGCTGAAAACGATAGGGGGGGTTTACTTACACTTTAATTCAAGAATCCCAAAGTGAAATGAAGTAATTAGGCTTACAATGATTTCTCCATAAAGGAAAAGAGGTCCTTCACATTAGGACACTAGAAAAAAAAACTGAGGACTCACAGAGGGGGGTGGTGAGGTTAATAGAGATTTGTCCAGCAGAGCTCTGCAAATGTCCAGTCCCCTGTATGTAGCGGCCTATAACCCGGGTTCTATGAATAGAAAGCCTGTGTCCTGTTCTGTACTCCAAAACATGGAATTCACAGGTAAGTCAAAAGTCCTTTCTCGCTTTTTAGGATAAGCAAGTACAGAAAATTGCCTATTGATCTTGACAGAAACGCGGTGTCCTTGTCACTTCCTGTGAGCTTATTAAAAAACAAAAATCTTCATTTGCACCGTGTAAACTATTAGACTGGGGGTGTCAAACTCAATTTTACTACGGGCCACATCAGCATTATGGTTGCCCTCAAAGGGCCAGTTTTATCTGAAAGACTAGATGTCAAGAGCCCCCCACCATTAGAAGTCAAAGTACCCCACCCTCCCCCTACATCACAGTGCACCCCCATGTTGCCGCTGGGGGCCGAAGTGGGAAGCAGAAAGTGCAGAGTCTGGAGGAGGACTGAGTCTGCTGAATGCAGAGGCCAGGGGAGGTAGAGATGAGGGGTTTTTGCGACTACACAGAATCTGTAGGAGGAGTTCTGTCTTCTCTGCTGAGACAAGCTTCTCTACAGGTGCATGAGAGATTGCCGCAGCTGCAGAAGAAGTGCGATGGCCACATGAAATGACCTGGTGGTCCTTATTTGGCCTGCAGGCCTTGTGTTTGACACGTGTACTCAGTGCTGGGACAAGGTCATCCGGTGCACAGGGCAAAGATGGAAACCTGCACACCCCCTGCTGTAAAAACTGCAGTGCCTACAAACAATGGGATATATACTGGAAAAAAATGTTATACTGGTATTGGCGGCAATCAGCGACTTAGGAATGATTCGCACTGGGGCAACTTGTCAGGCGACTTATGCCCCGTACACGGTCGGACATTGATCGTACATTCCGACAACAAAATCCTAGGATTTTTTCCGACGGATGTTGGCTCAAACTTGTCTTGCATACACACGGTCACACAAAGTTGTCGGAAAATCCGATCATTCTGATCGCGGTGACGTAAAACACGTACGTCGGGACTATAAACGGGGCAGTAGCCAATAGCTTTCATCTCTTTATTTATTCTGAGCATGCGTGGCACTTTGTCCGTCGGATTTGTGTACACACGATCGGAAATTCCAACAACGAATTTTGTTGTTGGAAAATTTTATAGCCTGCTCTCAAACTTTGTGTGTC
This sequence comes from Lithobates septentrionalis, assembly GCA_037952835.1. NCBI lineage: Eukaryota > Metazoa > Chordata > Amphibia > Anura > Ranidae > Lithobates > Lithobates septentrionalis. Next base: position 83,912 of record JBBDGP010004299.1, read on the forward strand.
GGAAAATCCGATGGAAAAAGTGTGATGGAGCCCACACACGGTCGGAATTTCTGACAACAAGATCCTATCACACATTTTCCATCGGAAAATCCGACCGTGTGTACGGGGCATAAGTCTTTCTCTCTCACTGGCACTACTGCGCCCACCTCCCTCCAGTAAATGGTCCCGTCCAGGGCATCCGGCCCTGTGTGTACGAGACCCATTAGTCCACCATGTAATGGAGATAAACAAGGGTAGACATACAGAGGTCTGTTATTTGCTGGATTAGGTAAAAAATAAAGAAAAAAAAACATGCAGCCATTACATCTAGGGACTGGTAAGCTGCAAGTTATTACATTTAGCTCTGACCACAATACATTTACCCAGCTTAAAGCAGTTGTACATTTCAGAAAAGCAATTCATCATGCTGATTTTATTCTGCATTTGGCAGATATTTGTTTACATGCTGGAATTAGTACAGTTCCCACTGTTCTTCTGGCCCGCTCAGATGTAAGCACTGCAGCTCTCATAGACCCCAGCGCTATTGTTGTGTCTTCGCCTCGCTCTCCTCCTTGCCATTCACAAAACACACACCCCCTGGCTTAATTTTGTTAATGGCTGGGAGAAGAAGGAAGCAGAGGCATGATCATAGTGCTAGGGTCTATGACACCTCTGGCGTCTACAACAAAGTGGACTGGAAGTACAGTGCAAGCTGTGCTAATCCTACCATGTAAACAAACAGATTTGCCGAATGTAAAACAGAGCCAGCATGATGGAGGTTGTTTCCGTGGCAATAGAATGTATAGCTGCCGGGTCTGTTTTTGAGTTGGGCTTTAAAGTGTTACTAAACCCACAGCGGTAAAATCAGTCTGTATATGCAGTAGAACATGCTTGTTATACTCACTGTAGAACCTAAGGGGCTAATCCTCTGCATTGTGTAAAAAAAGCTGTTTGATCCTGTGCTCCCTGATCCTCCCCCTCTTTCAACGTCCCCAATCTATCTGCTGATAGGGGACAAGCTGCACATGCTCAGTTTAGTGTGTATTGCTAGAGAGGGTTTTTTTTTTTTTATTTCCCTGGGAGTGCGCATATGGTCAGCACAGGGCCAATCAGCACTGTCCAGACAGAGGGTCAGAGGTCCTGCAGGCTCATAGGACAATCACAGGAGAATGAAAACTCCTACAAGCTTTAACTAGACACTGATAGAAGTCACAAGACAGCTATATACTGCTGATGAAAAAAGGTATTTAGCAGGTAATTTTTACTAAAACTATTGCATTTCCATGTACTGTGGGAGACCAGATATAGTGAATCCAAGCTCCTGGGTTTAGTAACACTTTAAAGGAGAAGTCCAGACTAACACTAAAATCGCTACATCTACAGACATCCACGATCTAACACTAACCTATCTAACCCTGTAAAGAAGAAATCGGTATACATACTATTTTTGAAGCAGCTCCCATCCGGTTTCCAACGGCGGAAGCTCTGCAGAGGACACAGCTGACAACGGCTGTGAAATGCTTGGGAAGTGATGTCACCCATGGAGTTACTATGGGGCTTCCGTTGTCTGCTGTGTCCTCTGAACCCGTCTACACAGTGAAGCCTCGGCTGACAGCTCAGCGTGGGAGCGGGTCAGAAAAGGTATGTACAGTATCTCACAAAAGTGAGTACACCCCTCCCATTTTTGTAAATATTTTATTATATCTTCATGTGACAATGAAGAAATGACACTTTGCGACAATGTAAAGTAGTGAGTGTACAGCTTGTATAACAGTGTAAATTTGCTGTCCCCTCAAAATAATTCAACACAGCCATTAATGTCTAAACCGCTGGCAACAAAAGTGAGTATACCCCTAAGTGAAAATGTCCAAATTGGGCCCAAGTAGCCATTTTCTCTCCCCGGTGTTATGTGACTCGTTAGTGTTACAAGGTCTCAGTTGTGAATGGGGAGCAGGTGCGTTAAATTTGGTGTTATCACTCTCACTGTCTCATACTGGTCATGGAAATTCAACATGGCACCTCATGGCAAAGAAATCTGAGGATCTGAAAGAAAGAATTGTTGCTCTACATAAAGATGGCCAAGGCTATTAGAAGATTGCCAAGACCCTGAAATTGAGGTGCAGCACGGTGACCAAGACCACACAGCGGTTTAACAGGACAGGTTCCACTCAGAACAGGCCTCGCCACGGTTGACCAAAGAAGTTGTACACGTGCTCAGCATGATATCCAGAGGTTGTCTTTAGGAAATAGACCTATGAGTGCTGCCAGCATTGCTGCAGAGGTTGAAGGGGTGGGGGGTCAGCCTGTCAGTGCTCAGACCATATGCCGCACACTGCATCAAATTAGTCTGCATGGCTGTCGTCCCAGAAGGAAGCCTCTTCTAAAGATGATGCACAAGAAGGACCACAAACAGTTTGCTGAAGACAAGCAGACTAAGGACATGGATTACTGGAACCATGTCCTGTAGTCTGATGAGACCAAGATAAACTGATTTGGTTCAGATGGTATGAAGCATGTGTGGGGGCAACCAGGTGAGGAGTACAAAGACAAGTGTTTCTTGTCTACAGTCAAGCATGGTGGTGGGAGTGTCATGGTCTGGGGCTGCATGAGTACTGCTGGCACTGGGGAGCTACAGTTCATTGAGGGAACTATGAATGCCAACATGTACTGTGACATACTGAAGCAGAGCATGATCCCATCCCTTTGGAGACTGGGCCGCAGGGCAGTATTCCAACATGATAATGATCCCAAACACACCTCCAAGACAACCACTGCATTGCTAAAGAAGCTGAGGGTAAAGGTGATGGACTGGCCAAGCATGTCTCCAGACCTAAACCCTATTGATCATCTGTGGGACATCCTCAAACGGAAGGTGGAGGAGCGCAAGGTCTCTAACATCCACCAGCTCCGTGATGTCATCATGGAGGAGGGGAAGAGGACTCCAGTGATAACCTGTGAAGCTCTGGTGAACTCCATGCCCAAGAGGGTTAAGGCAGTGCTGGAAAATAATGGTGGCCACACAAAATATTGACACTTTGGACCCAATTTGGACATTTTTACTTAGGGGTGTACTCACTTCTGTTGCCAGTGGTTTAGACATTAATGGCTGTGTGTTGAGTTATTTTGAGGGGACAGAAAATGTACACTGTTATACAAGCTGTACACTCACTACTTTACATTGTAGCAAAGTGTCATTTCCTCAGTGTTGTCACATGAAAAGATATAATAAAAAATATTTACAAGAATGTGAGGGGTGTACTCACTTCTGTAAGATACTGTATACTGATTTCTTCTATACAGGGTTAGGTCGGTTAGTGTTAGATTGTGGATGTCTATAGATATAGCGATTTTAGTGTTTGGCTGGACTTCTCCTTCAAGTAAAACAAAAACACTACAGTTATCTCATGCAAGTCACATTTGTGTCTTCTCCCACTCCCGATGATCTGAATATGCTGATTCAACAGAGGATGTAACATACAAGCCCAACAAAGAGGGCACCTCCGTGACAAAATGTCATTGCTACATCCATGTGTCAGCTGTCTGCTGCATGCACTGCTTCACAAGAGGCCTTTCTGTGGTAGATTTGTCAGCAAGACAACCTTTTTATGTACTTGCCTGAACAAGATCGACTTCCCATTTCTTTCTTTTCAAAGTCAGGTACATAAAAACTGTGGACAGCATTCATAAATACACATGTGAAAGAACCTGTACATAACATGATGTAGTAGATCCAATTATATTTGCTGTGCAGTGTGTTGACCAGTATTAAAGAGGAAGTAAACCTGTATAGAGAGGAAGAGGTTTTACTTCCTCTTTTGCTCCCCGCAAAGCCTGCAAATGAAAAACATAATGGGCTAGTATGCATCACATACTAGCCCATTATATGACACCTGCAAGCCCGCGCTGTCCCCTGAGCAGGCCGCGTCCATCTTCGCCCCTCTTCCTTCTGGGTCCATGGACTCTGGCTCTGTGACTGGCCAGAGTCACGTGATGTCACTCCCGCGCATGCGTGTGCGAGCTATCAGTCACACCACGCGCTGGGGGAAGAAACAGCACGGTGGTCCATTTCTTCACAGCGCATGCGCCGATGACAACATCGGTGCACTACAAGTGAAATATCTCCTAAACGGCGCACGTTTAGGAGATATTTCCACTACCTATAGGCAAGCCTTATTCTAGGTTTACTTGGTAAGAAAAATTAAGGCATACTATGAGTTAAGTCCAGCAAAGTGCATGACACCTCATGGGCTTAGCTCTGTTATTTATATCTTGACGGCTTAACAGTACTCCCAGAAGCGAGCTATTGCTGTAGTTCCAGGAGCCCTGCGCTGATCCTTCTAAACTCTGCATCTTGAACAGGAGAATTCCTGTAGTTGCTATGCCCGCCCCTTCCCTCCTCTTGCCCAATCACAGATCCCTTGGTATTATGTGAACACATTCACAAATTACAAAGGTTTTGTGAATAGGCAGCTGAGGGGAGGGGTGGGCATGGCTGCTCTGTGTTTTTTTTTCTCCCCAGTTCCCTGCAGAGCTTCATGGCAGAGTGATAAACCTGTCAGATGTAAATAATAGTGATAAGCCCAGGAGATGTCATGCACCTCCTTGGACTAAACTCATAGTGTGCCTTCACTTTTCACAAAGTGGCTGAATTGCTGGAATTAAGCTTTAAATCAAACAAGTTGCAGATCTGACATTTTCATTATCATTGATCGCTCTGTGAACTGCACGCTAATTACATGGATGTTCTAGACAAGACTCTAGTAATGCTCTTCACAGTAAATATGGAATCTGTGCTTAATGTATTCTTACTGGCTTATCATTTGTGAATATGTATACTGCAAGAAACTGAATGGGCGGCACAAAGGTCCGTTTCTGATTCTGTATGTTGGCCATAGGCAAGCAGATCTTCCATCTGATACAGTGAAATGTTCTCCAACCTAGATACCAAGCTCCCTCCATCCTCAGGTGAGGGGTGCAGGCTGGCAAAAAGCCCATCTGAGGCAGCGCATGCATGAAAACAAAAAAGCACCGCTCTCCAAACTAGCCACTATATTGTAGACATGAAAATGGCGTCAGCCTGTAAGTCTCCACCAAAGGCCATGCACTCTGACATGTTTTGTCCTGATGGGTGGGGTAAAAATGCATAAGTAGGGGTGTCCTTTGACGGAGACTCACAGGCTGAAGCCTTCTTGATGTCTATTTTAAAGTGGCTGGTTGGGAGAGCGGCACTTTCTTGTTTTCATAACTGTTCTCCAAATTGTGGCCAAGCACCATTCAGACTGTGCTACATTTATTGAAGACTGATAAGGTTTTCCGTTACGCATTTTTTAAAATAGAAAACAGGGTGGTGGCCATGACTCAACCGGTCACTATTACCATGATTTCTCTAAAAGGTAGAGATTTTTCAGCATGGAGAACTTCGTGAAATATTACCGATTTTCTTCAGACCGCCTTCTCCCTAGATTCCTCTTGATGAATTTATCGGCATTTGTTGAGAGTTGGCCAAAAGAAACAAAACAAGGAAAGCGTTCTCACAGTTGGAGACTTGGTGCTGCCCCCTTCAAGGCCGGCCATACGTGGAGCAAATTTGCTTGATTCCCCCATCAACACAGACAGTGTTGATGCAGGAATCCCTCCTGCCAGGCCATTGTTTTCTACCAGCAGGACGGCGGGGGGAAGCCGACCCCGCCGGGAGAAGACAGTGATTATTGCTAGAGGCTATATCAGGCACTAGCGATAATCGCAGGTAAAACCTGGCATGCTAATTGTACTCGAGTTGATTGATCAGTCAACTTGGTATATTCAGCCTGCCCAAACACGGTTCGAATCTCGGCCGGTTCCTGCTGAATCGGCCAAGATTTGAATCGTGCATGGCTGGCCTAAGCCTACTGCTTTAAGGGATTGGCCTACAAGTGTCTTTATGGAAAATACGTCAGTTTGAACAATTTATTTTCTACAGTGTCAAGATTATAAATCTTACATATCAAAACTTTTTTATGAGCCGAAAAATCTTCCAAAATATCGCCATCGTTAGATTGTTCTATAGGTGCTTACTCACATCTGAGTATCTCAGACTTTTAAACTTGCCTTTAAACCATTTTACCACCCAGAGATTTAGGAATTTACCTTAAACCATAGAGAAGAAGCTTTTATATGTGGACCCATAGCATCACTTCTGCCATAGGGTTTTCCTGGGCATGGAAGAGTTACGTGTTTTCTAGATCTCCGGTGCTGTTAGCAAATCTCTCAACACTATGTGCTTGGAGAGCGTTGGGGCTGCTGACCAGACACCTTATCCAAGGCACTGGAATAGATCTTCGGTGCTTATGACCTCATCCCAGTAACTTCTCAACAAACCTGGACTGAAATAAAGCTGTTTTTTTTTTTGTCACTCATCTGCGTGTTCCATCTTTAATCGAAAACACCTTGGGATGTTAAAGAGGGAGTCCACCTAAACCGCCTAAAAAAAAAAAAATATTAAAAGCCAGCAGCTACAAATACTGCAGCTGCTGACTTTTAATAAATGGCCACTTACCTGTCCCAGGGTCCAGCGATGTCGGCAGCCGACGCCGAGAACCCGCTCGGTTCTCGTCAGCTGCCGCCGCCATCCTGGGTGAGGGAATCAGGAAGTGAAGCGTTGCGGCTTCACTTCCCGGTTCCCTACTGCGCATGCGCGAGTCGCACTGCGCATCGTAACTGGTCCCCGCTATCTCCTGGGACCTGTGTGTTTCCCAGGAGACAGCGCGGAGGGACAGGAAGAGGCATAGACTCCCATGGGAGTCTATGCCGGAAGTGGGTGCAAATACCTGTCTTAGACAGGTATCTGCACCCCCCTCCCCCCTGAAAGGTGCCAAATGTGACACCGGAGGGGGGGAGGGTTCCGAAAAGCGGAAGTTCCATTTTTGTGTGGAACTCTGCTTTAATATATTGAGACCAAATAGGTTGACGGTTTTATCACACTAGCAGGTTCTTATTGCTGAAAAAACAATAACCTGTAAAATAATGGCATTAAAGGGGATGTCTGCTCATTTTTATTGATTTGAGATGATTTTAAAATGATTGGTTTCCTTGTTCTCCAGTTTTATGGATTAAAAATGTATTCATTTTACCCAGCTATGAAACTGATACAGTGGTCTGTTATCTCCATAGTTCCCTGGTCTAGACCAGTGGTCTCCAAACTACAGCCCGGGGGCTAGATGTGACCCTTTTCCTGCCTTTATCAGGTTCTTGGGGCACTTTTCCTTCCACTGATACCAACAATGGGGCATAATTACTGCTACTGACACCAACAATGGGGAGCTATATCTCCCATTGACACGATTGATGGTTCGCTATTCCTCAAACTAACACAAACGATTAGACACTATTCCTCCCACTGCACCAACGATGGGACACTGTTCCTCCTACTATCACCAATGATGGAGCACTATTCCTCCCACTGACACCAATGATGGAGCACTATTCCTCCTACTGACACCAACGATGGGACACTATTCCTCCTACTGACACCAATGATGGAGCACTATTCCTCCTACTATCACCAATGATGGAGCACTATTCCTCCTATTGACACCAATGATGGGGCACTATTCCTCCTACTGACACCAATGATGGAGCACTATTCCTCCCACTGACACCAATGATGGGGCACTATTCCTCCCACTGACACCAATGATGAGGCACTATTGACTCCCACTGAGACAAGATATACCTGTGCTCAACTCCCAATAACTAACGCAGGTCAGTGACCAGACCTGAACCTAGTAGCTCTCCCCCACCTTGTGTCTGATTGCCCCATGTTGGCATGGTGTCCACCGTAGCATTTGCAGTGGCAGAGCAGTTTAGGAATGGCCGTAAGAGGGATTACTTTGACTCAGTTGGCCAGCTTGCAATTTGTGTGAACTAACTGGCCCTTTGTTTAGAACCTTTGGAGACCACTGGTCTATGGCTTGTGTGTCTTAGAAGAGTGAACCAGGCAAAACATAGTCTGAGTTGCATGTATTAGACCCCAACATAGCTTTGCTAGAGTATATAGAACCCACAAGTTGACTAATAGGCAAAAATATGTTTTAGGGTATTTGTAAGTGGTTTTGTATGATCATTGGCAGCTGGCTAGTGCTGTAGAATGATTGGTAGAGCACGTGTATGGCAAATTAATCCAGTTTGGAGTACAGGATTATTCTGCTAGCCCAGTAACCCAACCATAAGGGTCCTGTCACACTGGGGCGGTTTGCAGGCGCTATTGCGTTAATAATAGCGCCTGCAAACCGACCCGAAAGTGCCGCTGCTTTCATTCCAGTGTGAAAGCCCCGAGGGCTTTCACACTGGAGCGATGCGCTGGCAGGACGGTAAAAAAAGTCCTGCTGGCAGCATCTTCGGAGCGGTGAAGGAGCGGAGTGTATACCGCTCCTTCACCGCTCCTGCCCATTGAAATCAGTGGGACGGCGCGGCTATACCGCCGGCAAAGCGCCTCTGCAGAGGCGCTTTGCGGTGGTTTTTAACCATTTCTCGGCCGCTAGCGGGGGGTAAAACCGCCCCGCTAGCGGCCGCATACCGACGGTAAAGCGCCGCTTACAATAGCGACGCTTTACCGCCGACGCCCGCCCCAGTGTGAAAGGGCTCTAAGTCATGTTTAGAACACTATGGTAAGCCATAACCATCCTATTAAGCTGCTGTAAAAAAAAAAAAAATCACTTTTCCAGAGACTTTTACAAAGTTGGTCATCCTAAAAGACAGCAGGAGGTCAAGACTCCAGTGAACATATATAAAACTGACAGTTTTCCTAAGAAGTTTAAAGGTAGGTCACACCAAGAGAGAGCTAAAGTGGTTGTGAACCCTTATGCCCCCTACACACGATCAGAAATTCCGCCAGAAAAAGTCAGATGTGAGCTTTTGGTCAGAAATTCCAAGCGTGTGTATGCTCCATCGGACTTTTTCTGGCATAATTCCAGCCAGCAAAAGATTGAGAGCAGGTTCTCTATTTTTCGGTCGGAAAAAGTTCCTATCCGAAAATGCGTTCGTCTGTATGCAATTCGGACGCGCAAAAAATCACGCATGCCCGGAAACAATTTGACGCATGCTCAGAAGCATTGAACTTAATTTTCTCGGCTCGTCGTAGTGTTGTACGTCACCACATTCTTGCCGATCGAAAGTTCAGAGAACTTTTGTGTGACCGTGTGTATGCAAGGCAAGCTTGAGCGGAATTCCGTCAGAAAAACCATCCAAGTTTTTTCTGACGGAATTTCTGATCGTGTGTATGGGGCATTACATATACCCATTTAAGTGACTGGTCTCAGGTGATACACAGAGATGAAACAATCCTCCTACATAAGTTATTCCTGTTTATCTGCAGCCCTCTCTTCTCTACATCCCTTGAAAGTCCAGAATTTATACAGCATTTCTGAGCTTCAGAAGGCAGGGGGCAAGAATTTGATGTCACACACTGCACAGCAGGGAGCTGAGTGTAATCTGCGACCTGAGTGGAAGGAATGGCCCCACCAGAGTTATAAGAAAACATGCACAGCTGAGGCTGTCAATCGCCTCCTGTGTGCTGGAGTGTGGGACCAGTTCCCCACCTCGATTGTCTGGTGTGGACATAGACTGATCTGAAGTGACTTTTGCAGATAGCAGAGGGAGGAGAGAGGAGATAGGAATCACACTAGGTGCTTTGGATAGAGGCAAGTCAGCAAGTCAAATCTTCATTTTCCCCCACAGTTACCAGCGCCACTGCTATCCCACACTACAACACACTGGGTGTGTACTATAGTGTGTCCCCTGCCATATTATGTGGTTCTGTCCGCTAAGTTACTACACTTACAGAAAGCTTACGCTGAAAGGAATACTGAGGTTGGCATCTCCTTCCAAGAATACTCATACTGACCCTCTAGTTTTAATACTGTTATGTCACAGACTGAGAACGAGCATGCAGATCAGGAATTTTGACTTTGCTATGATTCAGCTGCTTCATGACTGTAATAAAACCAGACAGCCAAACAGCTAGAATTTTTCATGAAGAGGTCAGCACTGACACTCTCCCTTTATACACAGTACAGGTTTCCTTTAGGCCGGGTTCACACTATTGCAAACTGGATGCGGGTTCCCCGCATCCAAATCGCAATAGCAGGAGATTGTGACGGCTCTCTATGGAGCCGGATCACATATCTCCGCTGCGGCTCCGGCGCGAATTTGCACAGGGGTCCTGTGCGTCTTTTGGTCCAATTCAGGTCCGAATTCAGCCAAAAATTCGGGCTGAAATAGGAACCTGAAACGGAGAACGGGGGCGCACCGGACCCCTGCTGTAAGCCTCGTGCGAAGATAGCGTGAACCCAGCCTTGGAGTGGACCTGCCACTTTGCCCATTCAGGACAAAGTAAAAGGTTGTCTTGATAGCCTACCTCCATACCTCCCAACTTTTTGAGATGGGAATGAGGAACACCTATCAGCAAAAGTATGCAGACATAGGACACACCCCTTTGCCACGCCCCCTTAAAGGAGAATTGTACAAAAAAAACAAGATTGGTAAACCCACAAGTGCTTTTTTTTACCACTACTATTCCTTTATATTGGCTTTTGGAATTTACAAATTGGATAAAATGTTTAGCACTGGGAAACACTTTTTTAAGATAAAAAGTGCATTTTATATACAACTATATAGATCAGAACAAAATGAGGGACAAATTAGGAGGAAAGAGGGACAGAGGGACATTGCTTCAAATCAGGGACAGTCCCTTGAAATCAGGGACAGTTGGGAGCTATGTACCTCTACTCCCACGGATACCTTCCCTGTGGACCCCTGCCGCCTCTTCAACTACAGGCATCCTGATTAGGAAGCTCTATGCAACCACCACATTAGTCTTGTCTGGAGCTCACCCAGGGCTAATGAGCTTCTCCAAGCCCATACTTTACAGCACTTAGGTTCAGTGACTTTCCATTCATTTGTAAAGCTATGCCTCCTGGGAGGAAGGGGAGAATTCTTGAGGCTGGGTTCAGACTGATGCGAATTGGATGTGGATCTCCCCGTATCCAGTTCGCAAGACAGGAGAGTGTGACCGGCTCGCAATGGAGCCGGTTCACACATCTTTGGGGCGGCTGCAGAGCGCACAGCAGAAGGGTCCTGTGCGGCTTTGGCTTTGTTTCAGGTCGGAATTCAGGAAAAAATTCGGATCTGAGTCGCCACCTGGAAAGGAAGAACTAGGACACAATGGACCCCCTGCTGTGAGCCGCGGCCGCACATAGTGCGAACCCAGCCTAAAAGGGGGAACATGCTCAGATATTTCCAATTGCCCATCAGGTAAATGTATAAATAGTTACATAGTTAGTCTGGTTGAAAAAAGACACAAGTCCATCTAGTTCAACCAATAAAAAAGGGGGAAAAATGTAGCAAAGAATTGAAAAAGTATTTGCACAAGTAGAGCAAAAGACAATTGTCACGGTTCCGTATACATTGATCCGGCACCGGGTTTTACCTCCTGTTTGAGCTGCTTGGGTTCCTGCCAATCCGCCCTGAACCTAGGTATTATGGGTATTATGAACACAAAAAGGGGGGGGTTAGGACTTTAAATGAGAGATGTATACCAAAAAGCATTCATTGCAAAGAACATTTTTACTGTACCTTTTAAGGTCACGTACAGCATACTCAATGACAAAAGTGCATAGACAAGATTGCATTAACACAAGGCATGCTAAAAACCACATATACATATTGACGTCACGGTACTTTGGCATATCATGGGGTGAAGACAAGTCCTACACAACATAGACCACTGGAAGGGCTGAATGGTATTTAAAAGTCTTGAGTGGAACAATGTAAAAAAACATTTAAAATCATCTGTATGGACATTATGCATCTATGTAGGCCAGTCGCGTTTCGTTGGGGTATACCAACTCTTCGCACCTATGGCTTACTCTTCAAGCAACGTGTCTCCACACTGAAGCCAGACCCTCCTGTTCTTCTGGTGTTTGCTGTTTAACCCCTTCAGATCCGCGCTATAGCCGAATGACAGCTACAGCATGGACCTACTTTGCCAGGAGGCCGTCAATAGACGACCTCCCCTTTGCACGCTCCTCGCGCGCCCCCTGCAGGGCGCGCACAATGTGCGCTGTGATCACTGATTTAATGAGACTCGGGTGATCACAGATCAGAGTAAGGGCCCGATCGCGGCCCCTTACCACGTGATCAACTGTCAGTCATATGTCGCACACTGCGTCAAATTGGTCTGCATGGCTGTCATCCCAGAAGGAAGCCTCTTCTAAAGATGATGCACAAGAAAGACCCCATACAGTTTGCTGAAGACAAGCAGACTAAGGACATGAATTACTGGAACCATGTCCTGTGGTCTGATGAGACCAAGATAAACGTATTTGGTTCAGATGGTGTCAAGCGTGTGTGGTGGCAACCAGGTGAGGAGTACAAAGACAAGTGTGTCTTGCCTACAGTCAAGCATGGTGGTGGGAATGTCATGGTCTGGGGCTGCATGAGTTCTGCCGGCACTGGGGAGCTACAGATCATTGAGGGAACCATGAATGCCAACATGTACTGTGACATACTGAAGCAGAGCATGATCCCCTCTCTTCAGAGACTGGGCCGCAGGACAGTATTCCAACATGATGACCCCAAACACACCTCCAAGACGACCACTGCTTTGCTAAAGAAGCTGAGGGTAAAGTAGATGGACTGGCCAAGCATGTCTCCAGACCTAAACCCTATTGAGCATCTGTGGGGCATCCTCAAACGGAAGGTGGAGGAGCGCAAGGTCTCTAACATCCACCAGCTCCTTGATGTCGTCATGGTGGAGTGGAAGAGGACTCCAGTGGCAACCTGTGAAGCTCCGGTGAACTCCATGCCCAAGAGGGTTAAGGCAATGCTGGAAAATAATGGTGGCCACACAAATGTTGACACTTTGGGCCCAATTTGTACATTTTCACTTAGGGGTGTACTCACTTTTGTTGCCAGCGGTTTAGACATTAATGGCTGTGTGTTGAGATATTTTGAGGGGACAGCAAATTTACACTGTTATACAACAGATAAATAGAAAAGATAGATAAACAGAAAAGATAGAATAAAATATTCACAAAAAAAGGAGGCATGTACTCACTTTTGTGAGATACTGTATATAAATGCTATAGTCAAATATGGCTCAAAAAGCATATAAAAGCTATGTCGAAAATTACTTATGAGTAAATGTTTCAATAAAAAATTGTAAAAATATGCTATAATTTGCTTTTAAAGTTTTGATTTCTGCATCTGGGAAAGAAATCTAAGGTTTCTCTCATAGTTCATTTAGAGAAAACTATATTTAATGTAGGGGCCTCTGCGTACCAGGCAAAGGAGTCTTGTCTCTCCTTGGAGCACTCTGTGAATATGACTTCCAGCCTGGGCAGTAGCCCAAAACCCCACAGAGACGGTTCTAGTGGTTATTTTAATTGAATATCGATTGAATTTCTGCCATTAGTTTTGGTTCTAGCTGCTCGGCTCTGTATATATCTATCCTAGATTATGGGAATGATATATATGCTTAACAATACTTTGCTGCTTGGAGCTTGACTCAAGGAGAAGAGAAGCAAATATAATCGTTTTCATGCATTGAATTGGGAATATAAAAGCATATTCAGATCCCACACACACTGTATAACTACCAAAAGGGATTACTTGTTGCGCATTCATGACTCAGTGAGCACCTCCCGAACTCAGAGTTGAAGAAGGTTTTGTAGGTATTTCAATTTAAATTGGAACTAAAACGTTCTACGTTGATATGGCAGTCTTTGTAAAATTCTTTAGCAGCCTCTCTCAACCAGGGTTCCTTGGACCTTAGGGTTCCTCCCGGGGGTTGCTAGAGGTTCCTTGAGCAATTTATTAGACATGTGCATTTCGTTTCGTTCCGAATTAGTTTTTTAACGAATTTGGACAAAATTCGTTAATTCGGAAATATCTGAATTAACGAAAACTGTTTAACAAACTTTTCCGAATATTTGGAAATTCGAATATTCGAATATTTGTAAATTCGTACATTCGCACATTCCTAAATTCGTACATTCATAAATTCGTACATTCGCACATTCCTAAATTCATACTTTTCTAAATTTGTACATTCGCACATTCGTAAATTTGTACATTCGTAAATCCGGAAATTTGTAAATTCGGAAATTTGGAAATCTGAAATAATAATTAACTAATAATAACTTAACTATCACTAACTATTAAATTATAGGTATTGTAATTTCCTTTCAAATTTGGCTGTTAGTGAACGTAACAAATACAAATTTATCCGAAGTTACAAATGATCCGAAATAATGAATGCCGTATCCAAACGAATGGAACGTGATGAATTAATAATAATAAATAATAATAATAAAAACTTTTTATTATTATTATTTATTATTAATTTGTTCCATTCCATTTGTTTAGATGCGGCATTTGTTATTTCAGGTAATTTGTAACTTTGGATAAATTCGTATTTGTTACAATCAACAACAGCAAAATTTGAAAGGAAATTACAATACCTATAATTTAATAGTTAGTTACTATTTGAGATTTTCTAATTTTCGGGTTTTCGTTTTTTTGAATTTCGAATTTCCAAATTTTCTAATTTTCTAATCTACGAATGTACGAATTTAGGAATGTATGAATTTACGAATGTACGAATTTACAAATGTGCGAATGTACGAATTTACTAATTGCGATCATAACGAATGACCCGAAAAACGAAAAAAAAAAAAAATGAATGAAACGAAAATGAAAGTGAACGGATTTTTTGGCAGTGTACATGTCTACAATTTATGTTTGTCAGCTAAACGCTGACACCAGTGATATTTGTAGCTATTTGCAATGTGGGCATTTATTCCACAACCACCAGACTTTCCAAATGGCCACCAATGTATGGGGATCCTCCTCATTGAACACCAATATATAAGAGGTTGCTTTTCTCCTGACAAGCAATGGAAGGTTGCATTTCACTGACCACCAAAAGAAGGATTGTGATTTACTGGCTACCAGGGTGCACAGACGCCGCCCCCCCACGCCCCCTATCCATGCGCTTGAACCCCATGCAGGACGCTGGATGCATGAATTATAATGGGAGGTGGGTATATAAAGCATGTGAGAAGAGGAGAGCTGATCAGCGGCATTTCCTCACAAGGGAGATCTGCACAGATAATTAGTGCCCTGATCAGTGCAGCCCCAACAGTGCCCAGCAGTGATGCCAATCAGTGCCCATCAGTGCCTGCACATCAGTGCCGCCAATCCTTTCCTCCTATTAGTGCCCAAAAGTGCCGCCTATCAGTGCCCATCAGTGCTGAATATTAGTGGCTCCTCATCATTACCACTTCATCAGTCCCGATTAGTGCTGCCTATCGGCACCCATCAGAGAAAGATACAACATTTTATAACAGAAACTAAGATAAACTTTTGGTCTTTTTCTTTTTTTTTTATCAAAAAAATAAAAAACCCAGTGGTGATTAAATCCCACCAAATGAAAGCTCTGTTTGTGTGGAAAAAATTATAAAAATGTTTGGGTACACTGTAGCATGACCGCACAATTGTCATTCAAAGTGTGACAGCGCTGAAAGCTGAAAATTGTCCTGGGCAGGAAGGGGGTGAAAGTGTCCAGTAGGCAAGTGGTTAAGGTGATTTTTATGGATGTTGTAGGCATTTTTATTGGCTCCTGATGGGGGATCCTGGACCTGTCCTTGTGCCAAAAATGGCCCCTCATTAGCCTGTTTTTTTTTTTTTAAATAAAGAAAAAGGCAGTTAGAAAAGTAAAAAGTGGCATTACTCAAAAAGTAATCAAATATGAAAAATCATAAAAAAAAGAGAAAAAAAAACGGACAAAGAACACCAAGTGAAATGCGCTAAACTAAGCTAAATGCCCTCTCACTACCCCAAATACAAACACCCTCTAAATGAAAAAAGAATCAATAAAAAAAGTTCAAATAAGTAGCTCAATGAGGGAAATTAGGATTTTTTCCGCTTCAGCATAATCAGTAATTTCATAATTTTGTTGTGAAATCCGTTTTGTCGAAAACACTCAGCTCTAGACATGTGCAGTTTGTTCCGTACCGAATTGAAATTCAACGAATTTTCAGTATTTCGGAAATGTGGATGAATCCGAATTTTTGAATTACAAAAGTAACAAATTTAAACAAAACTGAAATAATGGGAAAAAAAATTCAGACAAAATTCAAATTCAAATTGATTCGAACAGTTTTCAAATATGAATAGCTTGATTTGTTTTCCAATTTACAAACAGAATAAAATAAAATAGAAAATAAGGGAATAAAATAGAAAAAATAGAATAGAAAAGACAGGAACAGAATAGAATACAGTAAAACGGAACAAAATAGAATAGAAAAAAATGATAGAATAGAAACGAATAGAATTAAAAAAAGAATAGAATAAAATAGAAAGAAATCTGAAATTCGAGTTTCAAATAGAATAAATTTGAATTTGAATACATAAGTAAAGAATAAAATAGAGAAAAAAAAAGAATAGAGCAGACTATAATAGAATAGCAAAAAATAGAATTAAAAAAACAATAGAATAGAATGGAAAGAATATAAACATTTCCCGAAATTCCAATAGAATGAATTTGATAGAAAAGAATAGATTTAGAACAGAATAGAAAATAGAATATAATCGAAAGAATATAACCATCTTCCGAAATTCTAATTTCAAACAGAATAAATTTGAATTTGAATAGAATAGAAAATATTAGAATAGAATAGACCAAAAGGAAAAGAATAGAATTAAAAAAAAAATAGAATTGAATAGAAATAGTATAGCCATTTCCCAAAATTCAAATAGAATCAATTAAAATTTGGATAGAATTGAAAAGAATAGGTTAGAATATGGTTATATTCTTTCTCTTCTATTCTATTGTTTTTTTCTATACTATGCTGTTTTTTCTATCCAATTCAAATTTGAATTGATTCTATTTTAATTTTGGGAAATGGTTATATTCTTTCTATTCTATTCTATTGTTTTTTTAACTCTATTCTTTTCTATTCGAATTTCAGAAGATGGTTATATTCTTTCTATTTTATTCTATTTTATTTATTCTATTCTATTTCTTTCTTATTTTATTCATGTATAGATATGTATCTGATGTATAGGATGCATAGAGATAGAAAGTTGAACCACTGAGGTGGTTTTGCAGGTTAGCTCCTCTCCATAATGTAGTAGTGATGCTTGATACTCTTTGTGTCAGGGCTGGGCTCAGCCCTTCATTCTCTGAGCTGGCCGCTCAGCTGTCAGCTAATTACCAGCTCCTGTCTCTCCACAGTTACTCAGCTGTTGATGATATCCTGCTTGTCAGTCCTGCTTACTTAAACCGTCCAGTCCAGAGGTTCTCTACCTTGGCCTTGGTCAACATCACAGAAACTTTCTCCTGCGATCCTGTTTAAGACTTGCTTTGCTGAGATCCCTTCTGGCTCCAGATCCTGCTTGCTGTTCCACTACATTGATTCCTGACTTCTGGCTTGGCTGACTATCTGTTCCGGTTACTGAACTCTGGCTATGTTTTGACTACGTTTGTTCTTTTTACTTTTATTATTAAACAAGTGTGATTTAACTGTACTTCTGTCTCGGCCTGATTTCATGGTTTCTGACACTCTTTGAACATCCATATTATAGAGTTCAGCATGTAAAAACAAGACTAACACAACTAACCAGTTTTGTCCCACTCCCGGTACTTCATCAGGGACTACTAGAGCACAAATGTCATTGAATAGCCATGTCTCCAAAACAGTACCACAGTTACATTGATGACATATGGTATGTAAAAATACTGCAGAACTCCAATTGTTTAATTTACTGCCAAGATCCACAGGTTTTTGGATATATAAATCCAGAATACTTGAATACTTGGAGGTATATTATATTTACTTGTTTTAACCTTTTTTTTGTACATTTCTTTAGTTAATTTCTGGTTTTTGGCCTAGGCAAATGATGTCATGCATCACGGAGTCTTCAGGAGGGGAGGGGGGAGGAGGGGCTTTCTCAGCCAAGAACACCCTGCTGCCTGCATGCCTGAGGTAAGGGCAGATGGATTCCAGGAAGTATATGCAACATGAGTCATCTGCCCTTACTCAAGATGGCCACGGCTCAAAATGCTGGGAGGTGTTTTTCAAAGTGGTTTCTCAGCAAAATGAAGCATGGGGACATGGATGGATGGGGGAGTTTGCTTTGAATAATAAAAATCAATGAAATAGTGTTTCTGGTTTGTGGTGCTCAGGTGCACAGTTACAGCAGCATTTTTTCCCTTTTGGGGATAAAGGTTTTACTTAAATGAATAAAAGCTGACCATTGTAATCAACCCTGTGAGGGGTAAATGGCTTGTCCCAACCCTCCAACTGCCACTTTTGCTAGAAAGCGTGGTCTGTTAAAAGGAAGTTGAAAAATAACAGACTTACTGGCTGGATCACCAAAAGGAAAATACAGGAAGAAAGCCTAAAAAAAGAAAACCAATGCAGCTACCACATCTAAAATGTAATAAGATACAATATAATACATTTTTGTTTTTGGGTTTAGATATGCTGTAACTGACCTAGTTTGAGCTTACTTTATACAAAAGCACGGTGTAATGCCCAACCATGCCCATCTGGTTTCCACTGATCATCCTTGAGATGTGTCTACAACTTGATTGGAGTCCACCTGTGGTAAATTCAGTTGATTGGACATAATTTGGAAAGACATACACCTGTCTGTATAAGGTCCCACAGCTAACAGTGCATGTCAGAGCACAAACCAAGCCTTGAAGTCCAAGGAATTGTCTGTAGACCTCCGAGTCAGGATTTTATCGAGGCACAGATCTAGGGAAGGGCACAGAAAAATTGCTGCAGCATTAAAGGTCACAATGAGCACAGTGGCCTCCATCATCCGTGAATGGAAGAGGTTTGGAACCACCAGGACTCTTCCAAGAGCGGGCCACCCCCGGTCAAACTGAGGGATCAGTGGAGAAGGGCCTTAGTCTGGGAGGTGACTAAGAACCCGATAATCACTCTGACAGCGCTTCAGAGTTTCTCTGTGGAGAGAGGAGAACCTTTCAGAAGAATAACTATCTCTACCGCACTCCACCAATCAGACCTGTATGATACAGTGGCCAGACAGAAGCCACTCCTCAGTAAAAGGCACATGACAGCTCGCCTGGAGTTTGCCAAAAGGCACGTGAAGGACTCTCAGACCCTGAGAAAAAAAATTCTCTGGTTGGATGAAAAAAGATTGAACTTTTTGGCCTGAATGGCAAGCATCATGTCTGGAGGAAACCAGACGCCGCTCATCACCTGGCCAATACCATCCCTACAGTGAAGCATGGTGGCAGTGTCATGCTGTAGGGATGTTTTTCAGTGGCAGGAACTGTGAGACTAGTCAGGATTAAAGGAAAGATGAATACAGCAATGTACAGAGACATCCTTGATGAAAACCTGCTCCAAAGCGCTCTGGACCTCAGACTGGGGCAAAGGTTCATTTTCCAACAGGACAACCACCCTAAGCACACAGCCAAAGATAACAAAGGAGTGTCTATGGGACAACTCTGTGAATGTCCTTGAGTCACCCAGCCAGAGCCCAGACTTGAACCCGACTGAACATCTCTGGAGAGATCTGAAAATGGCTGTGCACCGACCCTCCCCATCCAACCTGATGGAGCTTGAGAGGTCCTGCAAAGATGAATGGGGGAAACTGCCCAAAAATAGGTGTGCCAAGCTTGTAGCATCATACTCAAAAAGACTTGAGACCAAAGTATTGAGCAAAGGCTGTGAGTACTTATGTACATGGGATTTTTTTTTTCGGTTTTTATTTTTAATAAATTTGCACAGATTTCAAACAAACTTCTTTCACGTCGTCATTATGGGGTATTGTTTGTAGAATTTTGAGGAATATAAATTAATTTAATCCATTTTGTAATAAGGCTGTAACATAACAAAATGTGGAAAAAGTGAAGCCCTGTGAATACTTTCCGGATGCACTGTATATTTAATTCTTTTTTTCATCTTGGTGAGACAGGGACAGTAAGTAAGGGAAAATCTCCCCCATCTGTAACAAAACTCTCACCCCTCCCCACTCTATTCAGACCTGAAACTAAAAAAAATGATCAGGCTGCAGCTGCGCTTCAATATTACCTTCAGAGCAGTAGAAGGGCAGTACCTACCTGACCTACCCTCCATTTTTGTATCAAATGGTTTGCTCCAAACCTGCAAATACAGAGCTGGTAGACGGCTCACATTTAAAAATTCTAAATAACGCAATAAACAATTTTTATAACACGGATGCCAAGAAATGCCACGATCTAATGATAACGCCAGCCGCTAACACTGGGTCATCAGTATGATTATAATCTGCTTTTTTTTTTTCCTTTTTAACACCTTCTTCTATATATCTAAAGTGTAAAAGAAAAAAAAAAGTGCTAGAAAAGAGCAGAGCAAGGTCATTATCTCGCTGATAAAATGGAGGGGGCTGACATCTATGTAATGATGTTCCATGTGCAGAATCCCATTAACCGTTGCTGAAAATTAAAGCTTTGCACATTTTTATGCAGAGAAATTAAAGCATCTGGATGACGGTGGAACCCCTGGGTTTACAATTAGAGCCGTCTTCTTCTTAGAAGTAAAGGTGCAACGTCTGAAGGTCATTGATGTCTGAAATTCAAGGGTAATATTAATCAAGAAAGAAAAAAAATCGCTATTGATTTCCTCCTGCTGAGAAAAGGCTATTTACCTAGGTCAGAGCAAACAAGCTCACAAATGTTCAGATTGGAACCCCCTGTTAGAAACCAATGTTTTTGATAAGGAAATGTAGATTTATTAATATATTTTTTTATATATTCTCTTTACCCCTTTAACAACCTTAATTTTAAATTGCTCATCTGTCACATAATAAATACATATTGCAGTTGTGTATTATTAGAAAATGAAGGAAAATCTGTAACAAGGACAAAGCTGACACGGGATTTGGGGGTCGCCTCTCTTCTTTTCTGGTGAAACTATTGTCACTGGGGTGGTTGGCAAGGGGATATACCGTATATACTCGAGTATAAGTCGAGTTTTTCAGCACATTTTTATGTGCTGAGAGTGCCCCCCCTCGACTTATACTCGAGTCAAGCACTTTTCTGCAGCAAAAAATTTCATTTTCCGACCCGACTTTGGGGCCCCGTATCTCAGAGCCACTTTGTGCTAGGAACCCCAAGTTTGGTGTGCAAACCCATTGGTACCACAACATATCCAAAGCTGGGGTTTCTAGCACTAAGTGGCCCTGAGATACAGGGCCCCAAAAGCGGTTCGGAAAATGTCATTCTCTGCTGCAGAAAAGTGCTTGACATTTTCTGAACCGACTTTGGGGCCCCGTATCTCAGGGCCACTTTGTGCTAGGAACCCCAAATCTGGAGTGCAAACCCAGTGGAACTAGTACCACAACAAATCAAGGGCTGGGGTTCCTAGCACTAAGTGGCCCCGAGATATGGGGCCCCAAAGCTGGTTCGGAAAATGTCATTCTCTGCTGCAGAAAAGTGCTTGACATTTTCTGAACTTATTTTTGGGGCCCTGTATTTCGGGGACACTTGGTGCTAGAAACCCCAGCTTTGGATATTTTATGGTGCTAGTTCTACTGAGTTTGCACATCAAATTTGGGGTTCCCAGCACTAAGTGGCCCCGAGATACTAGGCCCCAAAGTCGGTCAACTGTGTCCATCTGCAGCAATGTCATTTCGGGACCATTTGGGTTCAGAGACCCCAAATTTTGGCTGCAGCTAGGTGGCATCTAGGAACCCTTAACTACCGAGTTTGAAGTTCGGGGGACCTATGGCTGCAAATGGGCACAGTGAGGCTGCAAATCGTCTTATACTCGGGTCACTACGTTTTTCCCATTTTTTTGTGGTAAATTAGGGCCTCGCCTTACTCGGAACGACTTATACTCGAGTATATACGGTATGTATATCCAACAGAGCGCCATACAGCAGTAAAAACCCAACATGGGTACTATTTCTTGCACAAACTAAAAGAAAAATCTCTAAAAGGCTCCATTCACACTAATGCGACTTTCGATGCTTTTTGCATTTTGCAGAAATGCAGGGAACTTTTTTAACATGGGTTCCTATGGAACACGTTCACATGCACAATACATTTTTGTGCCTCTGCATTTTTGGAAAGGTTTCGGGGACTTTTTTTCCTGCAAAATGCAGTGTTTTGCATGTAAGAGATTTCAATGGACCCCATCCAAAACTCAAGTACTGCGTTTTTACCGCGATTTTGGCACAATTTGCGTCGTGCGATTTGTATAATTTTTTTTTACATTCACTGTATACGGCTGGTTGCTAAGGAGCGGGTTGGGAAGCCGGCCACCACGTCCTTAGCAACAGACGAGTCATCAGCTGTCAGCGGGCTTCCCCGCTGACAGCTGAATGTAAAAATAAAAAATTGCTGGCTAAAAATAATTCACGAATAAAAACAGCCCCCACGCCAAATTAAAAAAGAAAAAGGGCGTGGGGCCCCCCCACCAAAATCTATACCAGACGCTTATCCAAGCACGCAGCCCGGCAGGTCAGAAAAGGGAGGGGATGAGCGAGCACCCCCCTCCTCAATCATACCAGACTGCATGCCCTCAACATGGGGGGTGGGTGCTTTGGGGCAGGAGGGGGCTCTGCGCCCCCACCCCCACCCCAAAGCACCTTGCCCCCATGTTGATGGGGACAAGGGCCTCTTCCTGACAACCCTGGCCGGTGGTAGTCAGGGTCTGCGGGCGGGGGGCTTATCGGAATCCGGGAGCCCCCTATAACCAGGGGGCCCACAGATCTCAGCCCCCGCTATATGAATGGGTATCGGGTACATCATACCCCTACTCATTCACAAAAAAAGCAGTGAAATGTAAAAAAAAACAAGAGCCAGTTTTTGACAAGTCCTTTTTTTAGCTCTGTCTTCTCCCGCCGTCGTCTCTCCCGGTGCCGTTTTCTCCCCGAGCTCTCTTCTCCCACGCCCCTGTCTTCTTCCTCGCCGCCAGTTACCCGCTAAAAACAAGAAAGTCCGCTCTTGTCTGGATGCTGTCTTTCTCCGTTTTGACATCCCCCACTGTCTGACATCTCTTATGTAGCCATGGGGCGAGGCCATCCAATGACGTCACCAGGCAGCTATACCAGCTTCAACTCTTCTGGAAAGGCTGTCCACACGGTTTAGGAGTTTGTCTATGGGAAGCTTTGATGTTTCTTCCAGAAGCACATTTGTGAGGTCAGGCACTGATGTTGGACGAGAAGGCCTGGCTCGCAGTCTCCGCTCTAATTCATCCCAAAGGTTTTCTAGCAGAAGAGAATACTGCCCATAAATATATCTTGGAACTTTTGGCCAGTACGCCTTGCTCTGAATTATGGGACAAACCAGTTGTAGGTTCAATCCGGAAATGCCTCTGCAGGGGCATATATATCAACCACCAGTACGGCACCAGGAGTCATGTGACTCAGGGAGGTGGACTACATTCTGTCTGGCACAGTACAAGTGCTGTCTCCATCGCCAGGGCATATTCCAGGTATAGAATAGTAGCAGGGGAAACTCTGTAGGTGGATCTACTAGATTCCAAGTTCTACAACAAGTTCGAACAGGTTGTATCCGGGACAAGCGTTCCACTGGCTGTAGGGGTAGGTGCTCTGGTAACGCTTTAAGGTCCAGTTCTCCCTTATTTGACGCTTTCCCTCTGATTCGACTCCTGCAAGATCTTTTGCAAACAATCCAGGAGGTGGTAACACTGATAATAGCGTCAGCCGTATTAGCCCAGGAGGGCTTGGTACAGTGTTATAGCGGGTCTTACGGGGGTCGCTCCTTGGACACTACCAGTCCAGTGGGACCTAATGGCCTTGACTCCTGTATTTATCGCACTGTTGAGCCCCTGGAAGCCAGCTTCAGGGAATTTCAATTACAGGACTTGGAAATATTTTATGCCTGGGGTGAAGCCAGGAAGTGGCACCCACAGAAATATGTGAGTGGGAGGTTTTCTTTTTCTTTCTCCAATCAGTAGGGGCGAGGAGATTGGCCTTAAGTACTGTTAAGGGTCAGAGTTCGTCCCCATCCATTTTTTTCCAGAGGCCGTTGTTTCTCACTCCTGGATGCATACTTCATACAGCGTATAACCTGTCGGGCCACTCTTGTGTCCTTGGGAATTTGCTCTGGACTGTCCTTGCAGAGGCCACTTTTTGAATCAATTGGGAGACTGTTAGTCCTTTTATCTCGGAAGATGGCTTCTTTGGTTGCTATCACTTCTCTAAGTGGAGTGTCAGAGCTGGCGGCTCTTTCATGCAAGGAGCCGTTCTTGATCTCGCGTCATAAGGTGATGTTACGTCCTCATCCATCTTTATTACCTAAAGTGATTTCTAGTTTTCACTTGAATCAGGACAATGTCTTGCCTTCTTTTCTGATCTTTAGTTGGCATAGGTCAGGAATCCTGCTATGTGCTTCCAGTAGAGCCCAGGAAGGGCAGGAAGCATCCAAGTTAACTATTTTCATTGTACCTGCCAGTTAATTATTCAAGCCTATGGCTTGAAAGGACAAGGTCCCTGTTTGGATGTGCTCGCTACCATGTTTGCAGGGGGCGGGGGGGGATCTTGGTCCATTAGGTGTCAGTGGCTCAGGATTTTAAGGCCACTACATGGTCTTTGGTTCATACATTCACAGGATTTTACCAGATGGATATCAAAGCCACGGAGGTTACTGCTTTGGCCACAGTATGTTACGGGTGGCAGAATAAGTCCTTCTCAGGTGGCAGTTTCTGTGATTGTCCCCCTTCCCCTCAAGGGCATTGCTTTAGGACATCCCACATAGTCATTACTATTGCTGCTCTGTGTCCCGTGATGTACGATAAAGAAAATGGAATTTTTCCTACAGCTTACCCGTAACATCCTTTTCTTGGAGTACATCACCGGACACAGATGTCCCTCCCAAATTTTTTGGGGATATTCATTGCTTTGCTACAAAACTGAGGTACTTCCTGTGTAGGAGGGGTTATATAGGGGAGGACTTCCTGTTTGATTGATCTACCAGTGTCCATTCACCTATATGTGGCATATAACATACATGGTCATTACTATGGCTGCTCTGTGTCCCGTGATGTACTCCAAGAAAAGGATATTACAGGTAAGCTGTAGGAAAGATGAGAATTTAACCTTTGCAGTGCTGGCGCAGCCCCGCCACAAGGGAGGACTTTTCACTGATGGGCTTTAAAAGAAATGTATTGTTTTTTATCACATCATACTCTGATGCAGAAGTCACATGATTAACCACTTGCCGACTGCTGCACGCCGATATATGTGGGCACAATGGCAGTGGTGGGCAAATGGGCGTACCTGTTCGTCCCCTTTAATTGGAGGTGCGCGCGCCTGCCACGTACAGCGTGACCGTGACCGTGGGACCGGCGGCATCGAGTTCACCGGTCCCACGGGCACGGTCACGCTGTACGTGGCAGGCGCGCGCACCTCCAATTAAAGGGGACGTACAGGTATGCCCATTTGCCCACCACTGCCATGGTGGTGGGCAAATGGGCGTACCTGTACGTCCCCTTTAATTGGAGGAGCTAGCAGGTGCGCCCGCCTGCCATGTACATCGTGACTGTGCCCGTGGGTCCGGTGGACTCGATGTCCGCCGGTTTCCCGGTGATCGTGTCACGGAGCTGCAGAACGGGGAAGTGCCTGTGTAAACAAGGCATTTCCCTGTTCTGCCTTGTCACATGACAGAGATCACTGCTCTCTGTCATTGGGAGCAGTGATCGCTGTCATGTGACTTGAAGCCCATCCCCCCCCACAGTTAGAATCACTCCCTAGGACACACCTAACCCTTTGATCGCCCCCTGGTGTTTAACCCTTTCCCTGCCAGTGTCATTTACAAAGTAATCAGTGCATTTTTATAGTACTGATCGCTGTATAAATGACAATGGTCCCAAAATAGTGTCAAAAGTGTCCGATGTGTCCGCCATAATGTCGCAGTCACAATAAAAATCACAGATCGCCGCCATTAATAATAAAAAAAAAATTATAATAAAAATGCCATAAAACTATCCCCTATTTTGTAGACGCTATAACGCTTGCGCAAACCAATCAATACACGCTTATTGCGATTTTTTTACCAAAAATATGTAGAAGAATACATATCGGCTGAGGAAAAAATTTGGATTTTTATATATTTTTGGGGGATCTTTATTATAGCAAAAAGTAAAAAATATTACTTTTTTTTCAAAATTGTCGCTTTTTTTTTTTTTTTTACAGCGCAAAAATGAAAAACCGCAAAGCTGATCAACTGCCACCAAAAGAAAGCTCTATTTGTGGGAAAAAAGGACGTCAATTTTGTTTGGGTGCAACGTCGCATGACCGCGCAATTGTCAGTTGAAGCTTTGCAGTGCCGAATCGCAAAAAGTGCTCTGGTCAGGAAGGGGGTAAAATCTTCCGGGGCTGAAGCGGTTAACAAAAACTCCCATCATACATTTCTTCTCATGAGAGCTGACCAATAAACTTGATACTTCAGGAGTTTTTATCTCTGCAGAGGCGAGAGAGTTTGGAATTAAGAAAATGAAGCCAAAAAGTGTAGAAGAAGTAGCAGAAAGCAATTAATTTGCTTCCTCATTGCACGCACCCCAGACCCAGAAGTGTCGGATCTCATACTAGGTATGTGATCTGGCGCAGAGCGGCTACTCTGCCTCAGTAGATCTGGGGTGGGCGGTCTGCAATTGGTTAATATTTTAATGTTGGTAATATATTCAGGTAATATGTGCAATAGCATTACAGCCAATAGAGGTTACAGTTTTGTTTTTTTGTTTGTGTTTTTATATTTTTAAGTTGCACTTCTGTTTGTCAAGCAATATTTTTGTTTGTTTATGAAACTTGTTTTTTTTTATAAAAATGTTATATATTACAATGGCTAAATCTGTGTCTGTAGTGCATGTTCAAACCTTAAAGTGTTACTAAACCCATAAAAGTAAAATAAGCCTGTAAAAGCAGTAAAGCATGCTTGTTAGACTCACTGTGGAACCGGGGTTAATCCTCCGCATTGTGTAAAAAGTCTGTTTGATCTTGTCTTCTTTGATCCTCCCCTTGTTCCACTGTCCCCAATCCATCTCTTGATAGAACAGAGCCTTGGGGACTCTGCACATGCTCAGTTTGGTGTGTATTGCTAGAGAGATTTGTGTTTTGTTTTTTGTTTTTCTTGGGAGAGCGCATGTGACCAGTACAGGGCCAATCAGCACTGTTCAGACAGAGGGTCAGGGGTCCTACAAACTCATAGGATAGTCAGAGTAGAATGAAAACTCCTCCTACAAGCTTTAACCAGACACTGATAGAAGTCACAAGACTGCTATATACTGCTGATGAGAAAAGGTATTTAGCAGTTTATATGTACTAAAATAATTGCATTTCCATGTTCTGTGTACTGTGGGAGACCAGATATAGTGAATGCAGAGTCCTGGGTTCAGTACCACTTTAAGACCAAAAATAATAACATGTTATTTGATATTTACTCTAGGAGTATATAATGAGTTTGGCAATCGTAGAGAAATGCTTAAATAATACTCTACAATTTATCTAAACCCATTAGATTTTAGTAGACTAAAATATGACTAAAACTAAATTGAAATTTGATGTCAAAATTAACACTGGAGACCAGTAAGTGGAGAAGCAGTGCTGCAGTGGGGACAATGCTGGATCGGTGTGAATGCATTAAGCTTAAAAACATTTTGACTTTACAACTACTTTAAGTTATGCTTTAACCACTTGCTTACTGGGCACTTAAACCCCCCTCCTGCCCAGACCAATTTTGAGCTTTCAGCGCTGTCGCACTTTGAATGACAATTGCGCGGTCATACAACACTGTACCCAAATGAAATTTTTATCATTTTTTCCCCACAAATAGAGCTTTCTTTTGGTGGTATTTAATCACAGCTGGGGTTTTTATTTTTTGCTAAACAAACAAAAAAAGATGGAAAATTTTGAAAAAAAAAAAAAATCATGTTTAATAGTTTGTTATAAAATTTTGCAAACAGGTCATTTTTCTCCTTCATTGATATGCACTGATGAGGCGGCACTGGTGGGAACTGATAGGCTGCACTGATGGGCATGGATAGGCACAGATAAGGCGGCACTGATAGGCACAATTAAGGCGGCACTGATGGGGACAGATAAGGCGGTACTGATGGGCACAGATAAGGCGGCACTGATGGCCACGGATGGGCGGCACGGATAGGTGGCACGGATAGGTGGCACAGATAGGTGGCACAGATAGGTGGCACAGATAGGTGGCACAGATAGGTGGCACTGATGGGGGCACTGATGGGCGGCACTGATGGGCGGCACTGATGGGCGGCACTGATGGGCGGCACTGATGGGCACTTATGGGCACTGGTAGGTGACACTGATGGGCACTGATAGGTTGCACTGATGTGGGTGCTGATGGGTGGCACTGATGTGGGTGCTGATGGGTGGCACTGATGGGTGGCACTGTGGGCACTGATGGATGGCACTGTGGGCACTGATGGATGGCACTGTGGGCACTGATGGGTGGCACTGTGGGCACTGATGGGTGGCGCTGATTGATGGCACTGTGGGCACTGATGGGTTAATCTGGCGGGCACTGGTAGGCAGCACTGCTGTGTTACAAGATCGCCGTGATCGGGACTGATGTCCCGATCACGGCCGCCGGTGATCGGGTTTTTTTTTTCCTCCTCGCGCTGTCAGCGCGAGGAGGAAAATAGCCGGTTACCGGCTCTGTTTACATCACATGATCAGCTGTCATTGGCTGACAGCTGATCATGTGGTAAGGGGTTGGGACCAACCCCTTACTCTGATCTGTGATCAGGCGAGTCTCATAGACTCGCTGATCACCGAGCGCGCCGCGCGCGCCCTGCAGGGGGCGCGCAGGCCGCTCGTGCACGGGACGACGTCAATGGACGTAGTCCCGGCAATTTAGATCCGCGCTGTTGCCGTCATTTGGCAATGGCCCGGATCTGAAGCAGTTAATGATGAGTGTTGAATCTACGCTATATTGTCACCTGCCTTTACGCACACACATGAACTAATGGCATCCCAGTCTTAGTCCGTAGGGTTCAGTATTGAGTTGGCCCACCCTTTGCAGCTATAACAGCTTCAACTCTTCTGGTAAGGCTGTCCACAAGGTTTAGGAGTGTGTCTATGGGAATGTTTGACCATTCTACCAGAAGAGCATTTGTGAGGTCAGGCACTGATGTTGGACAAGAAGGCCTGGATCACAGTGTCCACTCTAATTCATCCCAAAGGTGTTCTATCGGGTTGAGGTCAGATCTCTGTGCAGGCCAGTCAAGTTCCTCCACCCCAATCTCGCTCATCCATGTCTTTATGGACCTTGCTTTGTGCACTGGTGTGCAGTCATGTTGGAACAGGAAGGGGCCATCTCCAAACTGTTCTCACAAAATAGGGAGCATAAAATTGTCCAAAGAGTCCTGACCTCAACCCAATAGAACACCTTTGGGATAAATTAGAGCAGAGACTGCGAGCCAGGCCTTCTCGTCCAACACCAATGCCTGACCTCACAAATGTGCTTCTGGAAGAATGGTCAAACATTCCCATAGACACACTCCTAAACCTTGTGGACGGCCTTCCCAGAAGAGTTGAAGCTGTTATAGCTGCAAAGGGTGGGCCAACTCAATATTGAACCCTACGAACTAATGCCTCGTACACACGGTCGGAATTTCTGACAACAATTGTTGGATGTGAGCTTGTTGTCGGAAAGTTCGACCGTGTGTATGCTCCATAGAACATTTGTTGTCGGAATTTCCTCCAAACAAATGTTTGAGAGCAGGTTCTCCAATTTTCCTGACAACAAAACTTGTTGTCGGAAATTCCGAGCGTGTGTACACAATTCCGATGCACAAAAGTCCACGCATGCTCAGAATGAAGCAGAAGAGCCGCGCTGGCTATTGAACTTCATTTTTCTCGTCTCGTCGTACGTGTTGTACATTCTGGACGTTCAGAATTTCCGACAACATTTGTGTGACCATGTGTATGCAAGACAAGTTTGAGCCAACGTCCTTCGGAAAAAAATCCAGGATTTTGTTGTCGGAAAATCCTATCGTGTGTACAGGGCATTAGACTCAGAAGCCATTAAAGTTCATGTGCATGTAAAGGCGCGCGTCCCAATACTTTTCATAATATAGTGTATATCAGGGTCATTCCTTAGTGACTGACATGTGCTGCATGTTTTTTACCAGTCGTTTTATATGAACTTCTACTGATATACTCCTTTTAAGCTCTCTGTAGGTTAAGACTGTTTTGTTGTTACTAGAATCCTAAGAAGATTACATAAGTCAGGATTCTAACACCCTTCAAGTAGTTTAAAGCCCTTTGACCCCACACATGTCCTATGGACTATCATCACCTGCTGTGTGTATGTGGGGAAGGTGGTCATTGGTATTATGGAATGTTCTGATCCTGAGCTGCTTACACATAGATATAGAAATCTTCTGTAGTCTGCTAGAACCAATGGGGTTGATTTACTAAAACTCAAGAGTGCAAAATCTGATGCAGCTCTGCATGGGAACCAATCAACTTCTAACTTCAGCTTGTTCAGTAAAGCTTTGACAAAAAAATCTGGAATCTAATTGGTTTCTATTCCAGTTTTAGTAAATCAACCCCACTGTGACAACTATACAAATATACAAAATGTAAATTAACAATGTAACACGTTAGGTCAGCCTTGCTCAACCAGGGTTCCGTGGTTCCCCTTGGGTTCCTCCAGAGGTTGCTAGGGGTTCCTTGAGGAATGAGCGATTACTGCCTCTCAGATAAGGAACCACAGACAACATTTATCTTTTTAGTGGTCTCTAATGCCCTGTACACACGGTCGGACTTTGTTCGGACATTCCGACAACAAAATCCTAGGATTTTTTCCGACGAATGTTGGCTCAAACTTGTCTTGCATACACACGGTCACACAAAGTTGTCGGAAAATCCGATCGTTCTAAACGCGGGGAGGTAGAACACGTACGTCGGGACTATAAACGGGGCAGTGGCCAATAGCTTTCATCTCTTTATTTATTCTGAGCATGCGTGACACTTTGTCCGTCGGATTTGTGTACACACGATCGGAATTTCCGACAACGGATTTTGTTGTCGGAAAATTTTATATCCTTCTCTCAAACTTTGTGTGTCGGAAAATCCGATGGAAAATGTGTGATGGAGCCCACACACGATCGGAATTTCCGACAACAAGGTCCTATCACACATTTTCCGTCTGAAAATCCGACCGTGTGTACAGGGCATAAGAGGGAGATTCTTTCCAACGACCAAAATATAGGGAACATTCTTCCTATTGTCCATAAAAAAAGAAATAAGTAAAAGCACTGTCAGTGATACTTTTTTTATTTATATTAACATCCATATTTTCCAAACAAGCTTTCGGGGTGTTCCCCCTTTTTTGGGGTCCAAGCAGAACTAATACACAAAGTTTTACCATTCTCTTATGAAAAAAAGCCACAAACATGCACAGCAATGGTAATTAAACTTGAATAGTTAGTGAGATGAGGCAGGGAGAGGGCCATGGACTGGAAAGAGGAGTAAGCCCAGGTTCACACTGAGCTGCGGGAATGAAGCCGTGCGAGTTCAGCTGAACTGTGCAGGTTTCTGTACAGATGTCAATGTAAATCGCAGCCCGAAATCGCAAAAAGTAGAACAGAAACTACTTTTTGAAATCGGTGCAGCTCCGCAGACGCTGCGCCGCACTGATTAGGGGCGGTGCCATTGACGGAAATTGCCGCCGATTTGGCATTTCAAATCGCATGTCAAAACGCTCCAGTGTGAACCAGGGCTTACAGTCACAGAGGTGAGGGTGGCCATAAAATTGTTGGAAAGTGACTTAGAAAACTGAGGTCCACATTTAGTCCATTACATTTTGTGTTAAATTGAGTTATAATTCTTAGTTTCAAATGCTTTCCTTTCCTGAGTAATTCTGAAGTTCTCTTTAAGAATCAAAACTTTCATATCTTCCCTAGTGTGGCCTGGTTGTGAAAAATGATGTCCCACAGGTGTGCAGAAACCATAATTCTTTAACCACTTGCCTACTAAGCACTTTTACCAACTTCTCGTCCAGGCCAATTTTCAGCTTTCAGCGCTGTCGCATTTTGAATGACAATTGCGCGGTCATGCAGCACAAAACTCATATGACATTTTTATAGTTTTTTTTCACACAAATAGAGCTTTCTTTTGGTGGTATTTAATCACCACTGAGTTTTTATTTTTTGCTAAACAAATGAAAAAAGACAATTTTCAGACAGTTTCTGTTATTACATTTTGCAAACAGGTAATTTTTCTCCTTTACTGATGGGCACTGATGAGGCGGCACTGATGGGCACTGATGAGGCGGCACTGGTGGGCACTGATAAGGAGGCACTGATGATGCTACACTGATATGCGTCACTGATAGGTGGCACTAAAGGGCACTGATAGGTGACACTGATTGACAGCACTGTTAAGTAGGCACTGATTGGGGGAACTGATTGGCAGCGGTGATTGGCACTGATTGACAGCACTGATGGACACTGATTGGCAGCACTGGTAGGCACAGATTGGCACTGATAGGCAGCACTGATTGCCACTGATGGGGCTGCACTGATGATCAGGACACTGATGATCAGTGCCCTTATGATCAGTGCAGATGTCCCCTTTCACACTAGCTGGTTACCGTCTCTCTCCTCATGCTGTGACAGGGTGAGGAAAGGAATGCCGATAACCAGCAAGTGTGTTTACATTGTGATTGGCTGTGATTGGACATGGCTGATCACATGGTAAATGGCTGCCACCGTTGGCTCTTTACCCCGATCGGTGATGCTCTGTGTCCTATGGACACAGCTAACCACTGATCGCCGTGGGGCGTGCCCCCAAGGACACGCATGTGCTGCAAGAATGGGAGGACGTCATATGAGTGACATCCTCCCAGAACTAGAGCGTTCCCACTCGGCTGTCATTTGACTATGGGTGGGAACTGGTTAATGGTGTGTCTATTGTCCATCATACTAATGTACCAATGGCTGTAGATATAGTAATTATTAGCAGGGATTCCCTGGGTTCAGAAAGTTATTTCAAGGGTTTCTCCATGTTAAAAAGCTTGGGAAAAGTTGTGTTAAGTATTGCATAGTGCAAACACATTGACAGTGCTTTATAAAGCTAATTTCCAGCAGTTAATGCAATTTAGGTTGACTCTTATGGAAAGTTCACCTTTTTACATTAAATTGTCCATGCAGAAAAAATATTTCTGTCACCTGTGAAACCTGGTCTAAATACTCTCAATAATTACATCCCTACATATTGACTTATTTGAAAGACATGGACTACAACAAAATGGCCACCAAGACTCTTTCTTTGAAGCCTGCTAAACAGATTATCACTTTAGTTGTCCTCAAAGTAATAGATTTTGACAGCTGTTGTGATTGATCGAAATTCTTGTGTCAGATATATTAGATCTCCTTTCACAATTAGAAATGGCAGCAAGACAGGGAAATGTCATCATAATGGGGGACTTCAACTATCCTGACTTTAACTGGGCGGAAGGGACAGCCCACTCATTAAAGGCCCGCCATTTCTTAAATGTTCTACAGGACAGCTTCATGTCCCAGTTGGTGGATTGCCCAACTAGAAAAAATGCGGTGCTAGAACATTGAACACAGAGGAAAAATGGGAATGTTTTATGAATATTTTATACAAATAAATAAATGTTTCACCGAGTGCATTCCAAGGAGTAATAAATATAGAAGAATAAAGGTAAAACCTGGGTGGCTGAACCAAAACATAAAATTTCTTATGAAGGACGAAAAAATGGCCTTTTAAAAAGTACAAAGCGAAAGGGTCAGTGTCAGCATTCAAACATCTCAAGGAATGCAATGTGAGGTGTAAGAGCGCAATCAGGGCGGCTAAAAAAAAACTATGAGAGACACATAGCGAAAGAGAGTAAAAATAATCCCAAGAAGTTTTTTAAATATATTAAAAAGGCGAGGATGGAACACATAGGCCCCATTAAGGACGAGGAAGGGAAGGTGGTTACAGATGACAAGGAGAAGGCAGTAGGGCAATAACAACACAGAGGACCTGAATAAATTAATGGAGTGGGCTACTACATGGCAAATGAAATTCAATACTGGTAAATGTAAGGTAATGCACTTGGGGGGTAAAAATGTAAACACAAGTGACTCTTTAGGGGGAGCAGCTCTAGGGGCTTCCAGGAAGGAGAAGGATTTAGGGGTTTTAGTAGAAGACTGAGCAATAGCATGCAATCAGTGGCCTCTCCAGCTTTCATATATAGGGGGGACACATGGGGGGACAGGGATAAAAATAGGGGGGCAACTATAAAATGAAATTATCTATCTATCTATCTATCTATCTATCTATCTATCTATCTATCTATCTATCTATCTATCTATCTATCTATCTATCTATCTATCTATCTATCTATCTATATACACAGTGGGGCAAAAAAGTATTTAGTCAGCCACCAATTGTGCAAGTTCTCCCACTTAAAATGAGAGAGGCCTGTAATTGTCATCATAGGTATACCTCAACTATGAGAGACAAAATGTGGAAGCAAATCCAGACAATCACATTGTCTGATTTTTGAAAGAATTTATTTGCAAATTATGGTGGAAAATAAGTATTTGGTCAATATCAAAAGTTCATCTCAATACTTTGTTATATATCCTTTGTTGGCAATGACAGAGGTCAAACATTTTCTGTAAGTCTTAACAAGGTTGTCACACACTGTTGCTGGTATGTTGGCCCATTCCTCCATGCAGATCTCCTCTAGAGCAGTGATGTTTTGGGGCTGTCACTGGGCAACACGGACTTTCAACTCCCTCCAAAGGTTTTCTATGGGGTTGAGATCTGGAGACTGGCTAGGCCACTCCAGGACCTTGAAATGCTTCTTACGAAGCCACTCCTTCGTTGCCCGGGTGGTGTGTTTGGGATCATTGTCATGCTGAAGGACCCAGCCACGTTTCATCTTCAATGCCCTTGCTGATGGGAGGAGGTTTGCACTCAAAATCTCACGATACTTGGCCCCATTCATTCTTACATGTACACAGATCAGTCGTCCTGGTCCCTTTGCAGAGAAACAGCCCCAAAGCATGATGTTGCCACCCCCATGCTTCACAGTAGGTATGGTGTTCTTTGGTTGCAACTCAGCATTCTCTCTCCTCCAAATACGACGATTTGTGTTTCTACAAAACAGTTCTACTTTGGTTTCATCTGATGATCATATGACATTCTCCCAATCCTCTTCTGGATCATCCAAATGCTCTCCAGGAAACCTCAGACGGGCCCGGACATTTACTGGCTTAAGCAGGGGGACACGTCTGGCACTGCAGGATCTGAGTCCCTGGCGGCGTACTGTGTTACTGATGGTAGCCTTTGTTACGTTGGTCCCAGCTCTCTGCAAGTCATTCACTAAGTCCCCCCGTGTGGTTCTGGGATTTTTGCTCACCGTTCTTGTGATCATTTTGACCCCACGGGGTGAGATCTTGCGTGGAGCCCCAGATCGGGGGAGATTATCAGTGGTCTTGTATGTCTTCCATTTTCTAAGTATTGCTCCCACAGTTGATTTCTTCACACCAAGCTGCTTGCCTATTGCAGATTCAGTCTTCCCAGCCTGGTGCAGGTCTACAATTTTGTTTCTGATGTCCTTCGACAGCTCTTTGGTCTTCACCATAGTGGAGTTTGGAGTGTGACTGTTTGAGGTTGTGGGCAGGTGTATTTTATACTGATAACAAGTTCAAACAGGTGCCATTAATACAGGTAATGAGTGGAGGACAGAGGAGCCTCTTAAAGAAGAAGATACAGGTCTGTGAGAGCCAGAAATCTTGCTTGTTTGTAGGTGACCAAATACTTATTTTCCACCATAATTTGCAAATAAATTCTTTCAAAAATCAGACCATGTGATTGTCTGGATTTGTTTCCACATTTTGTCTCTCATAGTTGAGGTATACCTATGATGACAATTACAGGCCTCTCTCATCTTTTTAAGTGGGAGACCTTGCACAATTGGTGGCTGACTAAATACTTTTTTGCCCCACTGTATATATATATATATCCTGGGGCCTTTTACTACGATCCCACAACGGGCCCTTTCACATGTTCTGCAGTGAGCTCCCTTTCTACTGTATTGGGGTCCCCCAGGGTGGCAGAAAACAAGAGATATATGTCACCAGCATACCAAGAAAATATAAGGGTCCAAAGCAGTGGGAGAACTATCATTGTTGCAAAGGTTGTCTTGCCTCCGGGCCCTGGTGTTCTGCCACTGTGGGGTTCCCCAGCCTCCTCTTGCTGTCCTGCCCCTGCTATTGACAGCGCTGGTCTGGCATCTCTTGGAATTTACAGGCTGGTTCTCCAGTCCTAAGGACGGGAGAAATCAGTCTGTTTTTCCAGTAACCGAGAGTCCTGGTGGAGTCCTTCCTGCAACTCTCTCTCCTCCCTGCCAATGAGGATGCAGGGGAAGGAGCAGATTGGGCGGCCATGGTTGTGTGAGCGCTCGCATTATGCAGTGTCAGCAAGCAGAGGGAGGGGGGTGGAATCACTCACTGCATTGGTGGCAGGCTGGCAGCACTGGTCCATTTAGTGAGGACAGGAGAGTGGTAATGCGGAGCAGGCAGCGAGAGATGATGTAATCTCGCTGCTCCCCACCATACCTCTAACACTGAAGAGGCCCACGCTGTGAGGGCGGAATATAGCCCCAATAGCCACCCCCTAGCGACACCACTGGCAGTAAGGATGTGGAACTCTCTTCCACAATCGGTGGTGGCGGCAGGAATTATGGAAGTTTTAAAAGAAGTTTTAAAGGAAGTTTTAAAAGACTTTTGGATGTGCATCTTAACGTAAACAATTTAAGGGGATATCAGAAATAATTTTTATATACACACACACACACACACACACACCTACACAGGTTCAACTGGATGGACTGTTGTCTTTATTCAACCTTACCAACTATGTTACTATGTTATTGTTCTTTTGCCATTTTTTTTTTCAAAGAATAGATATTCGCAAAATATACAAATAACAAAAGGTATAGGGGCAGAGAACGGCCCCTAATCCCACAAAAGTTTAAATATGAAGTCATCTAAGGATATAAAGCATGACCTAGGACATGGCCAAAGAGAATCTACATTATGCCACAGCAGAGAAACTACAAGGTACCATGTGGTAGAATCGTGTCAGATGTGACAATGTTATGGGAGAAATATATTTGAGCTTGACAAAGACTATTAGGGAATCTTACAAACAATAAGGTAGGAAAGAGGGGGGAGGGGAGGTCAAAGGGAAAAGAGAGGATGCTCAGCCAGGGCAAAGCTGAAATTTAGGCCTGCTTCAGTCAGTTTTAGCAATAGGGGAGCCGGGGGGTAAGCAAAGAGCAGATTTCGAAAAAGCAATCCAAGGGCTTCAGGTGTGAGGTGAGCCATACATGGTTTCAATCTTGGCCAGTTCAGCAGGTATCAGCCAAGATTCGACCGTTGATGGGCAGGCTGAATGTACCAAGTTGATTGATCAACTTGGGTACAACCAGCCTGCCAGATTCTCTACTATAGCCACTAGCAATAATCTCTGTCTTCCCCCACTTCTCCCGCTCACTGGTTACTGGTTGCAGGAAAGAAATTTGCACCGTGTATGGCCGGCCTTATAGAAAATGGTATACAGTGCATCCGGAAAGTATTCGTAGCGCTTCACTTTTTCCACATTTTTTTATGTTACAGCCTTATTCCAAAATTGATTAAATTCATTATTTTCCTCAAAATTCTACAAACAATACCCCATATTGACAACATGAAAGAAATTGTTTGCAAATTTATTAAAAAATTAAAAAATTAAAAATTCACATGTACATAAGTATTCACAGCCTTTGCCATTAAGCTCAGGTGCATCCTGTTTTCACTTATCATCCTTAAGATGTTTCTACAACTTGATTGCAGTCCACCTGTGGTAACTTCAGTTGATTGGACATGATTTGGAAAGGCACACACCTGTCTATATAAGGTCCCACAGGTAACAGTGCATGTCAGAGCACAAACCAAGCCATGAAGTCCAAGGAATCGTCTGTAGACTTTCGAGACAGGATTGTATCGAGGCACAGATCTAGGGAAGGGTAGAGAAACATTTCAGCAGCATTAAAGGTCCCAATAAGCACAGTGGCCTCCACCATCTGTAAATGGAAGAAGTTTGGAACCACCAAGACTCTTCCTAGAGTGGGCCGCCCAGCCAAACTGAGCGATCGGGGAAGAAGGGCCTTAGTCAGGGAGGTGACCAAGAACCCGATGGTCACTCTAACAGAGCTCCAGTGTTTCTCTGTGGAGAGAGGAGAACCTCCCAGAAGAACAACCATCTTAGAAGCACTCCATCAATCAGGCCTGTATGGTAGAGTGGCCAGATGGAAGCCACTCATCAGTAAAAGGCACATGACATCCCACCTGGAGTTTGCCAAAAGGCACCTGAAGGACTCAGACCATGAGAAACAAAATACTCTGGCCGGATGAAACAAAGATTGAACTCTTTGGCCTGAATGGCAAGATTCATATCTGGGGGAAACCAGCCACTGCTGATCACCTACCATCCCTACTGTGAAGCATGGTGGTGGCAGCATTGTGCTGTGGGGATGTTTTTCAGCAGCAGGAACTGGGAGACTAGTTAGGATTGAGGGAAAGATGAATGCAGCAATTTACATCCTTGATGAAAACCTGTATCAGAGCACTTTGGACCTCAGACTGGGGCGAAGGTTCATCTTCCAACAGGAATACTACCCTAAGCACACAGTCAAGATAACAAAGGAGTGGCTATGGGACAACTCTATGAATGTCCTTGAGTGGCCCAGCCAGAGCACAGACTTGAACCTGATTGAACATCTCTGGAGAGGTCTGAAAATGGCTGTGCACCGACGCTCCCTATCCAACCTGATGGAGCTTGAGAGGTCCTGCAAAGAAGAGTGGGAGAAACTGCCCAGAAATAGGTGTGCCAAGCTTGTAGCATCATACTCAAAAAGACTTGAGGCTGTAATTTGTGCCAAAGGTGCTTCAACAAAGTATTGAGCAAAGGCTGTGAATACTTATGTACATGGGATTTTTTTTTAATTTTTAATTTTTTTAATAAATTTGCAAAGATTTCAAACCAAACTTCCTTAACGTTGTCATTATGGGGTATTGTTTGTAGAATTTTGAAGAAAATAATGAGTTTAATCCATTTTGGAATAAGGCTGTAACATAACACAATGTGGAAAAAGTGAATACTTTCCTATTGTGCAATTTAACCATCAGTTCTTCCATTCTCATAATTAGATTCAGCTCAGTGGTCCAGTCTGTTATGCTGGGTATGAATGTGGACCTCCAGTGTCTGGCGATCTGTGGTCTATCAGCATAAAGGTAAAATGCGAGTAGACCTTTCTTGGCCACCTATAGTGTAAGTATATTGGTGGGGTTTTTGTCAATTACAATAAAAATGTACGAATATAGCCATTATATAGCAGGTCTTGATGGCGCATTGCCTTTTCTGGCCATCACTTCAATGCATTCAGAGTATATATTGTACAGCTTCTACCCACAGACCTCAGTCCCTTCATGATAATTGCTATCCCACAAAGGAAGCAGAGACCACAGCCTGTCCACTACAGTTTCCGGCACTGTGAAGAAGCGGCCAACTTTCGCCCAGCAACACTGGGACTGTGAAATATGGTAGCGACTTAACTCGACAAAACAGGAAACTCTTGTGGACACCCCCCTCCCTTCACCACCAGCCCACATGTCAAATGCAAAGTTTATCATACCTAAAAATTATTTTTATAGAAGAACACAACTCATATGTAAATGTTAAAAAAAAAGCATA
Organism: Lithobates septentrionalis; assembly: GCA_037952835.1. NCBI lineage: Eukaryota > Metazoa > Chordata > Amphibia > Anura > Ranidae > Lithobates > Lithobates septentrionalis. Next base: position 123,710 of record JBBDGP010004299.1, read on the forward strand.
CTGAAAGGTCGATAAATCATGTCGATAAATGAACAGATCGTTCAAATTTTCACTTCATGCGAATCAACTGGGTGCAAAGTACATGTAAACCTTACCAAAGCACCTCAATCTTGCTTTTGAACTTTGTCATGTGATCTAAAGCCTAGGAAGCCTAGATCACATGGTCTTATGCTACCAGGAGCATTATTGATGTTTCACGTAATTAGAAACTGCAGAACTTATTGTTATCAAAGGTCTATTGCCAAAAAATCATTAAAGGCCAACTCCAAGAATTAGAAAAAAATACTCTTGCAGTGGGGCTCCCCTTACTCTGTAAGGTTAAAGGCTCCTTACATCTAGGGGGTACAGTAACAGGCATTTTTACATACCTTACCCCCTGCTCCAGCATTCTCCCCCACTCTCAAAAGCTCCATTCTGTGGGTAGTGCCTTGATGTCATCATTTTTATGCAGGACTGTTACCCTATATTGCATACCTCCTAACTTTTTGAGATGGGAATGAGCAAAATTATGCAGGCAAAGGACACACCCCCTACCACGCCCCCTTAAAGGAGAATTGTACAAAAAAACAAGTTTGGTTAAACCCACAAGTGCTTTTTTATCACTACTATTCCTTTATATTGACTGTATATTGTATGTGGAGGGTGCAGGAGTGCAACCATAGCAAACATTTAACCCTTGCAGTGTGTGTGTGTGGGGGGGGGGGGCACTTGAAGCGTAGATTTTTACTAATTCCTGGAGTTGGGATTTAAAGGTACGCTCCAGTCAAAATGTAAAATAAAGCATTGATATACATAGAGGAAGAACAACCTACATGTTCAGTTCTTTATTCTTCATACATATATGTATCAGAAATCTGGTGATCCTGGAATATGTCAAATTGATATGCAGGAACCAGTGGCGGCTGGTGGTATATTTTTTGGGGTTGGGCGGCAAACTATCCACTCACTGCCAACCCCCCCCCCGGTCAGTTGGTCACCAGCCCCGCACTTACCCCATCTAGATCGTGGGCAGCGCTTCCTCTGGGTGGCAGGCGACGGGCAGCGTCTCCTCCTCCTGGTGCTTCACAGCGGCTTCACCTGCATCTCCTCCTCCTCAGTGACCAATAGAATCGCTTCTCCTCTCGGCCAATCGGGTGACGGGTCTCACGACCCGCTTCCTGATTGGCCAGGAGGAGAATCATGAAGACAATAGCGAATATTGTGACACAACTGGGTGGGCTCGGGGCGCCCCGAGCCCACCCTTTTTTGAAGCCTATTAGAGACTCTGGCTCTAATCCCATGCTTCTAGAAAAAGAAGAACCCCATTGGAATCCATGCGTCCGCATGTAGATTAGGGGGCCAGACACATGGATTAGAGGGGTGGTGCCCCTGTGCCAAGCATTACAGGCCACCACTGGCAGGAACACCCACTGCAGGCTTCTTTTTCCTGCTACCTGTCAGGACCTGGATCACCTGCTAGTGGAAAGTTGTAGTTCCAATGTTTACCAGTGAGTGTCTCACAGCAGCCAGCAGTTTCTAGTAACCAATCTTCACCTGATGCTGGTTGCTGGGAGGGTATTTAGTCCTCTGGTAATACACTTTGCATCAGTGTTTTGCTTTGCTGTGCTAAGTCAGATGCTGGTTGCCATATAACCTGTTCCTGCTCCTGATCTTGTTCTTGCCCTGCATCCTGCACCCTGCTGCCCTGTATTTGCCTCCCCTTGTTCCTGATCCTAGTCCTGGTATTTCCTGTGACCTGTGTTCCTCATCTTGTATATAGTGTATTATAGTTAGGTATTGTGTCATTCAGTTAATTGCTCACTTATATCTTTATTTTAGCTATTTGCTAGTGTTTAGATGTCTTTTGTTTTATTATTATTACACTAACTTTGATATATACAGTGCTTTGAAAAAGTATTCATACCCCTTGAAATTTTCTACATTTTGTCATGTTACAGCCAAAAACGTAAATGTATTTTATTGTGATAGACCAACACAAAGTGGCACATAATTGTGAAGTGAAAGGATAACGATAAATGGTTTTCAAAAATTTTTACAAATAAATATGTGAAAAGTGTGGCATGCATATGTATTCAGTCCCCTTTACTCTGATACCCCGAACTAAAATCTAGTGGAACCAATTGCCATCAGAAGTCATCTAATTAGTAAATAGAGTCCACCTGTGTGTAATTTAATCTTAGTATAAATACAGCTGTTCTGTAAAGCCCTCAGAGGTTTATTAGAGACCCTTAGTGAACTAACAGCATTATGAAGGCCAAGGAACACACCAGACAGGCCAGGGATAAAGTTGTGGAAAAGTATAAAGCAGGGTTAGGTTATAATAAAATATCCCAAGCTTTGAACATCTCACAGAGCACTGTTCAATCCATCATCCGAAAATCAAAAGAGTATGGCACAACTGCAAACTTACCAAGACATGGCTATCCACCTAAACTGACAGGCCGGTCAAGGAGAGCATTAATCAGAGAAACAGCCAAGAGGTCCATGGTAAGTCTGGAGGGGCTGCAGAGATCCACAGCTCAGGTGCGAGAATCTGTCCACAGGACAACTACTAGTCGTGCACTCCACAAATCTGACTTTTATGGAAGAGTGGCAAGAAGAAAACCATTGTAAAGCCATGAAAGCCATTGTAAAGCCATGAAAGCCATGCTATGTGTGGCGGAAAACTAACACTGCACATCACCCTGAACACACCATCCCCACCGTGAAACATGGTGGTGGCAGCATCATGTTGTGGGGATGCTTTTCTTCAGGGAAGCTGGTCAGAGTTGATGGGAAGATGGATGGAGCCAAATACAGGGCAATCTTAGAAGAAACCTGGCAGCAAAAGACTTGAGACTGTGGCGGAGGTTCACCTTCCAGCAGGACAACGACCCTAAACATACAGCCAGAGGGAGGGGAGGGAGGACTTTGCACTTGGATCGGCCCTGTGCACCGCTGCAGGAGGGGTGCTGGTTGGAGAATTTTTTTTTCTATTCTGAATGCACTCTTCTGTTAGATTGCCCGGGCCCCCCTGCTGGCCGGGCCAGGTACAATAGGGCCAGTTGTAATGGCTTATCAGCAGCCCTGCATACATGTAGAGTATGAATAAGGTTCAGGAGGGCAGAATATGAAGCAAAGATTTAGGAACACGGGGACATGACCTGAAACTTGAAGGAGGAAAGTTCAAAACCAACATTAGAAAGTATTATTTTACTGAAAGAGTAGTTGATGCTTGGAATAGACTTCCAGCAGGGCTAGTGAGTCAGCCCTCAATCTCCATCTCTGCAGCCTCAGCTACACAGAATGAATGGACAGGAATAGCTCTGTACAGAGCTTCCCATCCAGGCCCGGACTGGCCATAGGGCAGACCGGGGATTTGCCCGGTGGGCTGGGACCTCCAGCTCCATAGCCTGTTGATGATCAGGCCGCACAGCGGGAGGTAAGCGGCGCCCGCGGCCTGGACAGGGTTAACACAGGCCACGGCCGCCGCTCACCCACCGCTATGCGGCCGTGCCTGTGTCATCTCTGGGCTCCGCAATAGCTACGATAGCGGCTGATTGGCTGAGCGGCTGAGCTGTGTGTCTCTCTCACACACAGCTCAGCCAACGCTGACAGTTCCACTGCTCCTCCTCTTCCCGCCCCTCTACTCTATCTGCCCCGCCCATACCCCCTGTGTCTGCCCCGCCCATACCCCCTGTGTCTGCCCCGCCCACACCCCCTGCGTCTGCCCCGCCCACACATCCCTGGGGTGAAGGAAGGAAGATTTAAAAGCTGCAGGCAGCCCGCTCCTGAGCCTCATCCTGGGGTGAGTAAGCTCACCCTCTCTCCAGCCTTCCAATGTTTATATAAAACTAATTTAAGGGGTGTTCTGTGGACTCTGATACAAGAGGGGGGCTTTGGTGAGCAGAGACCCCCTTAAATCAGTGTTCCCCTTTACATTAGAGTCCACAGAGCTCCCCCTTAAAGTAAGTGGGGGCTCAGTGCGGACTCTGATGTAAGGGGGCTCAGTGCAAACTCTGATGTAAAGGGGCTCAGTGCGGACTCTGATGTAAGGGGGCTCAGTGCGGACTCTGATGTAAAGGGGCTCAGTGCGGACTCTGATGTAAAGGGGCTCAGTGCGGACTCTGATGTAAGGGGGCTCAGTGCGGACTCTGATGTAAGGGGGCTCAGTGCGGACTCTGATGTAAGGGGGCTCAGTGCAGAATCTGATGTAAGGGGGCTCAGTGCGGACTCTGATGTAAAGGGACTCAGTGCAGACTCTGATGTAAGGGACCTCTGTGTGGACTCTGATGTAAGGGACCTCTGTGTGGACTCTGATGTAAGGGACCTCTGTGTGGACTCTGATGTAAAGGGGCTCAGTGTGGAATCTGATGTAAGACATCTCTGTGCGGACTCTGATGTAAGGGGGCTGAGTGCGGACTCTGATGTAAGGGACCTCTGTGCGGACTCTGATGTAAGGGGGCTTAGTGTGGACTCTGATGTAAGGGGCTCAATGCGGACTCTGATGTAAGGGACCTCTGTGCGGACTCTGATGTAAGGGACCTCTGTGCGGACTCTGATGTAAGGGACCTCTGTGCGGACTCTGATGTAAGGGGGCTTAGTGTGGACTCTGATGTAAGGGGCTCAATGCGGACTCTGAGGTAAGGGACCTCTGTGCGGACTCTGATGTAAGGGGGCTTAGTGTGGACTCTGATGTAAGGGACCTCTGTGCGGACTCTGATGTAGGGGACCTCTGTGTGGACTCTGATGTAAGGGGGCTCAGTGCGGACTCTGATGTAAAGGGGCTCAGTGCGGAATCTGATGTAAGACATCTCTGTGCGGACTCTGATGTAAGGGGGCTCAGTGCGGACTCTGATGTAAAGGGGCTCAGTGCGGAATCTGATGTAAGACACCTCTGTGCGGACTCTCATGTAAGGGGCCTCTGTGCGGACTCTGATGTAAGGGGCTCAGTGCGGACTCTGATGTAAGGGACCTCTGTGCAAACTCTGATGTAAGGGGGCTTAGTGTGGACTCTGATGTAAGGGACCTCTTTGCGGACTCTGATGTAAGGGGGCTTAGTGTGGACTCTGATGTAAAGGGGCTCAGTGTGGACTCTGATGTAAGGGGGCTGAGTGCGGACTCTGATGTAAGGGACCTCTTTGCGGACTCTGATGTAAGGGGGCTTAGTGTGGACTCTGATGTAAAGGGGCTCAGTGTGGACTCTGATGTAAGGGACCTCTTTGCGGACTCTGATGTAAGGGGGCTTAGTGTGGACTCTGATGTAAAGGGGCTCAGTGTGGACTCTGATGTAAGGGGGCTTAGTGTGGACTCTGATGTAAGGGGCTCAATGCGGACTCTGATGTAAGGGACCTCTGTGCGGACTCTGATGTAAGGGACCTCTGTGCGGACTCTGATGTAAGGGACCTCTGTGCGGACTCTGATGTAAGGGGGCTTAGTGTGGACTCTGATGTAAGGGGCTCAATGCGGACTTTGAGGTAAGGGACCTCTGTGCGGACTCTGATGTAAGGGGGCTTAGTGTGGACTCTGATGTAAGGGACCTCTGTGCGGACTCTAATGTAGGGGACCGCTGTGTGGACTCTGATGTAAGGGGGCTCAGTGCGGACTCTGATGTAAAGGGGCTCAGTGCGGAATCTGATGTAAGACATCTCTGTGCGGACTCTGATGTAAGGGGGCTCAGTGCGGACTCTGATGTAAAGGGGCTCAGTGCGGAATCTGATGTAAGACACCTCTGTGCGGACTCTCATGTAAGGGGCCTCTGTGCGGACTCTGATGTAAGGGGCTCAGTGCGGACTCTGATGTAAGGGACCTCTGTGCAGACTCTGATGTAAGGGGGCTTAGTGTGGACTCTGATGTAAGGGACCTCTTTGCGGACTCTGATGTAAGGGGGCTTAGTGTGGACTCTGATGTAAAGGGGCTCAGTGTGGACTCTGATGTAAGGGGGCTGAGTGCGGACTCTGATGTAAGGGACCTCTTTGCGGACTCTGATGTAAGGGGGCTTAGTGTGGACTCTGATGTAAAGGGGCTCAGTGTGGACTCTGATGTAAGGGACCTCTTTGCGGACTCTGATGTAAGGGGGCTTAGTGTGGACTCTGATGTAAAGGGGCTCAGTGTGGACTCTGATGTAAGGGGGCTCAGTGTGGACTCTGATGTAAGGGGGCTGAGTGAGGAATCTGATGTAAGACACCACTGTGCGGACTCTTATGTAAAGGGCCTCAGTGTGGACTCTGATGTAAGGGGGCTCAGTGCGGACTCTGATGTAAGGGGGCTCAGTGTGGACTCTGATGTAAGGGGGCTCAGTGCGGACTCTGATGTAAAGGGGCTCAGTGTGGACTCAGATGTAAGGGGGCTGAGTGCGGACTCTGATGTAAGGGACCTCTTTGCGGACTCTGATGTAAGGGGGCTTAGTGTGGACTCTGATGTAAAGGGGCTCAGTGTGGACTCTGATGTAAGGGACCTCTTTGCGGACTCTGATGTAAGGGACCTCTGTGCGGACTCTGATGTAAGGGGGCTTAGTGTGGACTCTGATGTAAAGGGGCTCAGTGCGGAATCTGATGTAAAGGGGCTCAGTGCGGAATCTGATGTAAGGGGGCTTAGTGTGGACTCTGATGTAAGGGACCTCTGTGCGGACTCTGATATAAGGGGGCTTAGTGTGGACTCTGATGTAAGGGGGCTTAGTGTGGACTCTGATGTAAGACACCTCTGTGCGGACTCTGATGTAAGGGACCTCAGTGCGGACTCTGATGTAAGGGGGCTTAGTGTGGACTCTGATGTAAGGGACCTCTGTATGTACTCTGATGTAAGGGGGCTTAGTGCGGACTCTGATGTAAGGGGGCTTAGTGTGGACTCTGATGTAAGGGACCTCTGTATGTACTCTGATGTAAGGGGGCTTAGTGTGGACTCTGATGTAAGGGACCTCTGTATGTACTCTGATGTAAGGGGGCTTAGTGCGGACTCTGATGTAAGGGACCTCTGTGCGGACTCTGATGTAAGGGGGCTTAGTGTGGACTCTGATGTAAGGGACCTCTGTATGTACTCTGATGTAAGGGGGCTCAGTGCGGACTCTGATGTAAGACACCTCTGTGCGGACTCTGATGTAAAGGGGCTCAGTGCGGACTCTGATGTAAAGGGGCTCAGTGCGGACTCTGATGTAAGGGGGGTCTGTGTGGACTCTGATGTAAAGGGGCTCAGTGCGGACTCTGATGTAAAGGGGCTCAGTGCGGACTCTGATGTAAAGGGGCTCAGTGCGGACTCTGATGTAAGGGGGGTCTGTGTGGACTCTGATGTAAAGGGGCTCAGTGCGGACTCTGATGTAAAGGGGCTCAGTGCGGACTCTGATGTAAAGGGGCTCAGTGCGGACTCTGATGTAAGGGGGGTCTGTGTGGACTCTGATGTAAGTGACCTCTGTATGTACTCTGATGTAAGGGGGTAATCATTACAGTGCAGTCCCCTTTATATTTATATCAGTGTTCCTGCACATTACAGCGTGGAGGACCCCCCCCCCCCCCCGGTCCATGGAAAAATTGGCTGCTCAGTCTAAAATGCCCGGGCCTATTTTTTGTCCCAGTCCGGGCCTGTTCCCATCCATTCACAAACTGAAGTCTAGTAAACACAGTTTACTAGGCTTCAGTTATGAACGAACAGAATCAGTGATTGGTACGGATCACTGACTCTATTCGTTAAGAAAAGGAGGGGGCCAGTAAATTACACATTTACTGGCCCCTTCCCCAATCTCCATCCTGACAGTATCCCCCGCAGCAACTGGTGGGAGAGGGGAGGGGTGAACCCGGCAGCATTGTGGGGGGGGAGTGAGGGGGGAATGGGACAGAGCACAGGGGCCCAGTGAGAGCACGGGGGCCGGAATGAGGACAGGAGCCCAGAAAAAGCAAGGGGGCAAGAGAGAGCACTGTAGCCTAAAGAAAGGATGGGGGTGGGAGGGAGCCCCGGGGGCCCGGGAGCAGCAGGAGAAAACTGGATAGGGGGTCAGCGGCAGCATGTAGAAGAACCGATCCCCCCCATCCTCCTCCTGCAGCCACTAAATGCCGGCGGGAGGGAAAGGAGAAGAAGCGGGCATTCAGCGGCTGCAGGAGGTAGATGGGGATTGGTTCATCTATTCTTCTACATGCCACCGCCCTTGCTATCTTTGGTGTAAAGGAGGGGCCGAACGGACACTCTGGATCATGGGACCAGGTCACAATTGCGACCCCTGCAACCTCTGTTGCTACACCCCTGCCCCTTGTTTAGCAGATAAGGTTTTAAGTTGACTGTCAGGGACATACATCATAAATCAGGGCTGTAAGTCTGTCAGCTACGTCTCTTTCAAGGAAGTTGAGAAATAACAGAATAACTGGCTGGATCGCCAAGTGAAAATGAAGGAAATAAAATCTAAAAAAAATAAATAAAACTAAAGTAGCCACTAAAACTAAGGATTGGTAAGCTGTATCATAATACATTTTTGTCTTTCCAGGTTTAATACCACTTTAAGTCTTCTGGTGTTCTAGGAAAGGAGAAATATATAAAAGTATCTGGTGATAGACTTCTCTGGTTCATTTTTCCACCCCTGTATTGTAGTGTGTCTGCACAGTGATAGTTGATCACAGACAATGCCCGGGGCCATGTACTGCAGAATGGGACACGTCCGCCTGGTGGTCTCAGGTCAGGCATTGTGTGATCCTGATGGATGGACAAAGTTATCAGTATAGCTCAAGTTCTAATATAATCCAGACGGGGTATTGTTGTACTGAGTGAGCGGAAGTAGTCAGCCAGAGTTTCTTTTTCCATTATTTTGTATCGGAGAGCAGCCTAGTCAGGAAATACGGCTCCTAAAAAACCAAAAACCGGGGTCAGACTGTGCAAGCATTAAAGCGGAATTAAACTCTCAATCAACATGAACTATTTTTAATCCTTATGCTGCTAGTATTAGTAAATAGATAGGAAGGTGTATTATAATTACTTGTTTTAAACTTTTTTTTTTACATTTCTTCAGTTGCATCCTGGTTTCTGGCCTAGGCCAAAATGATGTCATCCCAAGAGTCTTCGTAGGCATTTTTTTTTCCTTTCCTCTGGATGAAGGAAGGAGGAGCTTCCTCAGTTAAGCACACCCTCCTGCCTGCATGCCTGAGCTAAGGGCAGATGGGTTCCAGGAAATAAATGCTAAATTATTTATCTGACTTACTGAAGGCCGTGGCTGGAAATGCCAGGAGGGAGGACGGGAGAGTTTGCTTTGATCATGTATTTAATACGTGATCCAGCTCTTCCGGGTAGAGGGCGGGCACGCGCATGCGTGCGTGACCTCCGCCCAGGCTGTGCTGTGATTAAACCTGTGCAGTACGTTTCATTCCGAATCGAAATGTGGACACATTTTTCGTTATTCAGAAATACGTTTGTATCCGAATTTCCAATATTACAATAGCAACATATTTATACGAATCTGAAGTAACGAAACAAAATTTCGGACGAAATTTGAAACATTTTTGAATTTGATTCCAATTAGAATAGTTTTCTAATTCGATTTGTATTCAAATTTCCAAATAGGATAAAATAGAACAGAAAATAAAGGAATAGAATAGAAAATAATAGGATAGAATAGAAAAGAAAATAATAGCATAGAATAGAAAAGAATAGAATAGAAAATAAAAGAATAGAATAGAGTAAAACAGAACATAATAGAATAGAAAATAAAGGAATAGAATCGAATATAACCATCTTTTGAAATTTGAATTAATAAAATAATTTTAAATTGAAATAGAAAAGAATAGAATAGAATAGAAAATAATGGAAAAGAACAGAATATTACCATTTCCCAAAATTCGAACAGAATAAATTTAAAAATAAAAATTAGGTACAGCGCTACGTTTAGAAAGAAAGTGAAAAGCAGCCAACACACTTATAGACTCAAGGCAGAAAAAAACAAAAGTAACAAAAGTGTGGCGCTATATATCACATCCACAGCCGTGTGTATTACAATAAAGACATATAAAAATGGTGAATACTACCAAAAAATGTATGACCATAAAATGGATAGTGTCAAATAATTAATCAGTGTTGATCACATATAAAGTAAATACGCAATAATGCTTAATCGTCAGATGTGCCAGTGAATAGTAGAAACCCGTGCTGGTTCCATGAGCCAGACACCAAACATAAAAAACATAAAACTTTAAAAGTCCATAAAAAATGTGTAGAAAAATAGTGAAGAAAAACATCAACAGAGTTCAAAAGGGGGTGATGCATGGCCAGATGGTATTCACAGAATTTTAATCGCACCAAATCTAGCGAGTGGGCAGAAGGGTGACCACAAGTGTGCATAGATTGTACGTCAGTGCCGGGGCCAACACCAGGAGTAGAGGAGGCTTACCGGAAAAAATTGACCTGAAATGGCGTATGCCAGACAAGTCAAAAAAGCATAATAACCACTGGTTCTGGGAAATGTGTCTTGTCAGATGTCATCAGCAGATGGTGGAAAGAAAAGGGGGGGGGGGGTCCGCACGGCTTCCTCTCCCATAGGTAATCCAGCATAAGCCAAATGTGTAGTTTCATATGCCATGCAAGGAGCAAACAAAACTCACATAGCGTAATAACGTTTTAAAGCACTAGTTTATTAAAATAATAAAAAACAGACTCACATTTTGGAAGAACGAAACAGAGCTCAAATATCAAATAGCGGCGATCCTGAGGGGTCCACCCGACATGTTTCAGCTAAGGAGCCGTCATCTGGGGTGATGCAGGAGGGCTTAGTTCCGGGGGCTTCAGGATCCTAAAGAAGCTTAACAGTAAAACGCGTTGAACTGAACCACCATCAATATATGACCCATATATAAGATACCACTGCCATATGAATGAAGTTCTAGCAAGTGGTTCAATTGGTTCTCCTTCATTTTGTTGTGACAAGATACCTCCACCCTGCACGAGAATAACTCTGGGTTCCTGAACAAGCTTAACTGCAAAACGTATTGATCTGAACTATTCTTAATATAAGACCCATACATAAGATGGCTGTGAAATATGAATTTGTTCCTAGCAATATAACAACTGGTTCTCCTTCATTTTCCCGTCCCAAGATACCTCTGAGTTTCTGAAGAAGCTTAACTTCAAAACACGTTGAACTAAACCACTTTCAATATATGACCCATACATAGGAGGTCTCTAGACATGTGCAAAACAAAAAAATTTGTTTTGTTTCGTTTCGATTCGTTATTTACATAAATAAGTTTAGTTAAATTTGTTTAAATTTGAAAAGTTTTTGAATTCTAATAGTTTTCCAATTTCCAAAGAGAATAAAATAGAATAGAAAATAAAGGAATAGAATAGAAAAAAAAAGAATAGAATAGAAAAGAATATAACAGGAAATAAAAGAATATAATAGAGTAAAAAAGAACAAAATATGGTAGAAAATAAAAGAACAGAATAGAATAGAATTGAATGGAATAGAATAGAATAAAAAAAAGAATAGAATAAAATAGATTATAACCATTTTCTTAAATTCGAATAGAAAATAATATAATTGAAAAAAAAATAGAATAGAATAGAATAAAAATAATATAACCATTTTCCAAAATTCAAATAGAATCAATTTGAATAGAATAGAAAAGAGTAGAATAGAATAGAAAATAACACAATGGTATAGAAAAAAACAACAGAATAGAATAGAATGAATATATATCATCCTATTCTAATCTATTATTTTCTATTCTATTCAAATTAATTCTATTTGAATTTGGGGTAATGGTTATATTCTTTCTAATCTAATCTATTCTATTCTATTGTTTTTTTTAATTATATTCTTTTTTTATGTATTATTCTATTCTTTTCTATTCTATTATTATTTATATTCTATTATTTTCTATTCTATTCTAGTCCAATTCAAATGTATTCTATTTGAAATTAGAATTTCAGAAGATGGTTATATTCTTTCTATTCTATTCTGTTTTTTTCTATACTATTCTGTTATTTTCTATTCTATTCTAATCTATTATTTTCTATTCTATTTAAATTCTAATTGATTCTATTTGAATTTTGGGAAATGGTTATATTCTTTCTATTTTTTTATTCTATTCTTTTCTATTCTATTCTATTCTTTTTTTCTATCCTATTTTTTTCTATTCTATTATTTTCTTATGTATTCAAATTCAAATTTCTTCTATTTAAAATTCGAATTTCAGAAGATGGTTATATTCTTTCTATGTTATTCTTTTCTTTTATATTTGTTGCTATTATATTCTCTTCTTTTATTTTCTATTCTATTTTGTTCTGTTTTACTCTATTCTATTCTATTATTTTATTTTCTGTTATATTATTTTCTAGTCTTATTTTTCTATTCTATTCCTTTATTTTCTAGTCTATTTTATTCGCTTTGGACATGAGAAAACCATTTGAGTTCGAAAACAATTCTAATTCGAAAATTATTCAAATTCGAAAACTTTTCAAATTCGAAAACTTTTCGAATTCGAAAACTTTTCGAATTTGAAAACTATTCGAATTTGAAAAGTATTCAAAAACTATTCAAATTCGAATTTCGTCCACATTTTTTTTCATTACTTCGGATTTGTTTAAATTCGGTACTATTGTAATTCGGAAATTCGGATACAACCGAATTTCTGAAAAACGTAAATTTGTCTGAATTTCAATTCGTAACGAAACAAACCACACATGTCTGGATGTCTCCGTCATATGAATAAAGCCCTAGAAATATGCCAGCTGGTCCAATTGGTTCTCCTTCACTTTCCTGTCCCAAGAAATCCCCACCTTGCATGGGAATACCTCTGGTTTCCAGAAGAAGCTTAACTCATGTCGCTTCACCTATAGAAATCCCTGCAAACTCATTGAACAGAACTACTCTTAATATATAGGATGGCTGTGCAAAATGGATTTACTGGTTCCCCTTCATTTTCCCGTCCCAAGATTTCTCCACCATGCATGGGAACACCTTTGGGTTTCTGAAGAAGCTTAACTTCAAAACTATCAGGAACCATGAATCAGGCCGAGAAGTAAAGTTAAATCACACTTGTTTAATAATAATAATAAGGTAAACAAAGTAAGCGTTGTCAAAACAAGCCAGAGTTCAGTAACCGGTTCGGGTAGTCAGCCAAGCAAATGTCAGAGAGCCAGAGATAAACGTAATAGTACAGCAAGCAAGATCAGGAGCCAGAAGGAACGTCAGCCAAGCAAGTCTTCAACAGGAACACAGGAGAAAGTCTCTGTGATGTTGACAAAGGCGAAGGAAGAGATCAAGTGGACGACTTTAAGTAGGCAGGACTGATGAGCAGAATCAACAACAGCTGGGTAACTGTGGAAAGAGATGGTAGCTGGCAATTAGGCGACAGCTGAGCGGCCAGCTCAGAGAAGGAAGGGCTGAGCCCAGCCCTGACAAAAACACATTGAACTGAACCTTTTTTCTATCCTACCTAATCTGCATTCTCATAACACACTGACACTAATTGACACTGAAACGTTTAAATGGACCAATTTCAATATATGACCCATACCTAAAGACTTCTCTACCATATGAATGAAACCCTAGCAATATGCCAGCTGGTCCAACTCGTTCTCCTTCACTATCCTGGCCCAAGAAATCTCCACCTTGCATGGGAATACCTGTGGGTTCCTGAAGGAGCTTGACTTTGAAACGCGTTGAACTGAACTACTCTCAATATATGATGGCTGTGCAATATGAATTAAATCCTAGCAATAAAACAACTAGTCCAACTGGTTCTCCATCATTTTCCTGTCCCAGGCTATCTCTACCATACATGAGAACACCTTTGGGATCCTGAAGAAGCCTAACTTCAAAACACGTTGAACTAAACCACTCTCAATATATGACCCATACATAAGATGTCTCTGCCTTATGAGTAAAGCCCTAGTAATATGCCAGCTGGTCCAACTGGATCGCCTTCACTTTCCTGTGTGAAGAAATCCCCACCTTGCATGGGAATACCTTTACCGAAGAAGCTTAACTGTGAAACTCGTTGAACTGAACTACTCCCGATATATCACCCATACATAAGATGGCTGTGCAATATTAATGAAGTCCTAGCAATATAACAACTAGTCCAACTGGTTCCCCTTAATTTTCCTGTACAAGATATCTCCACCATGCATGAGAACACCTTTGGGTTCCTGAAGAAGCTTAGCTGCAAAACACGTTGAACTGAACCTTTTTTTTAATCCTACCTAATCTGCATATTCACACTGACACTGAAACATGTTGAACTGGACCAATTTCAATATATGACCCATACCTGCATATCTGCACCATGCATGGGAATACCATTGGGTTCCTGAAGGAGCTTAACTTTAAATCGCATTGAACTGAATCACTCTCAACATATGACCCATACATAAGATGTCTCCGGCATATGAATGAAGCCCTAGCAATATGCCTACTGGTCCAACTGGGTCTCCTTCACTTTCCTGTCCCAAGATATCTCTACTATACATGGGAATACCTCTAGGTTCCTGAAGGAGCTTACTTTCAAAATGCATTGAACTGAACCACGTCCTATGAATAAAGTCCTAGCAATATATGGGAGTTGGTATATGGAAGCATGACTTGTGTCTTGATGTACTAGATGTTACACTGTATGACTGGTGGGAGGTTTTTATTTTTGCACATCGAATGCTTTAATATTTTTTATATTGAACAATAAAGAGATATGGATTTCTTTTTTTTTTTTACTTATAACTAAGTTCTTCTATTTTTGAGGAATGCATCTTCAAAGTCACAATATTTAATTGCTTATTAATTGTTCTTCTTTATGGGATGTGGTGCTGGTTGATAGCAATTCAATCCAGGGGCTTTATATTAGTTTTTCTACCATAATATAGCGTCTAATGAAGGGTTCAATGGTAGCCTGCACCTCCTCCCAGGAGTCGACCATAAAATGATAATGATGAATAAGAAAGAAATAAAATGTCCAAGCTCATAAAAGAAAAGCTGCGGTCTGACTGTAGGATGGAGAGCACGAAAAAGCCATTTAATACGCACAACAGAGAAAGTGTGTCAATTAATGAGCAGGGATTTCTATAGGTGAAGCGACATCAATTACATTAAGATCCGGGAGCTGCAATATGTCACTTAATGATCTGCATATTCATAAGGCCATTGCTGCTTTAATGAGAAGGGGACTCAGTATGAACGGTTGTTTGTCACTGTTTCCATTTCTCAGAAAATAATTACCATTCATATGGGCATTATTATTCTACATGAACTGGAAAAGCGAAGACCGGCCATATGCATGGCTATAGGACTGGATATTGTTCAGGGGGGGGTATTTTCCCAGAGCGGCATGCCACCCATTCTATCTATCTATCTATCTATCTATCTATCTATCTATCTATCTATCTATCTATCTATCTATCTATCTATCTATCTATCTATCTATCTATAGTATCTATCTATCTATCTATCTATCTATCTATCTATCTATCTATCTATCTATCTATCTATCTATCTATCTATCTATAGTATCTAGCAAAAGTGAATACACCCCTCACATTTTTGTAAATATTTTATTATATCTTTTCATGTGACAACACTGAAGAAATGACACTTTGCTACAATGTAAAGTAGTGAGTGTACAGCTTGTATAACAGTGTAAATTTGCTGTCCCCTCAAAAAAACTCAACACACAGCCATTAATGTCTAAACTGCTGGCAACAAAAGTGAGTACACCCCTACGTGAAAATGTCCAAAAATGTCCCAAAGTGTCAATATTTTGTGCGGCCACAATTATTTTCCAGCACTGCCTTAACCCTCTTGGGCATGGAGTTCACCAGAGCTTCACAGGTTGTCACTGGAGTCCTCTTCCACTCCTCCATGACGACATCACAGAGCTGGTGGGTGTTAGAGACCTTGCGCTCCTTCACCTTCCGCTCTTCCACCTTCCGTTTGTGGATGCCCCACAGATGCTCAATAGGGTTTAGGGGTGCGGCCCAGTCTCTGAAGGGAGGGGATCATGCTCTGCTTCAGTATGTCACAGTACATGTTGGCATTCATGGTTCCCTCAATGATCTGTAGCTCCCCAGTGCCGGTGTCTTGTCAAATACAGTCCCCTATCATATAGTGTCCTCCCTGTACTGCGCAGGCGCAGTACGGAGGACATACGAGACGCCGAAAGTCTCCGAAGTTTAACAGCTGATCATCAGCTGTACACGGCGCCTGCGCATTTATTCTCACCCTATGTCCAGGATCATTCCCTACTATCCAAGTGGACATAGAGTTAGAATAAATAGTTGCCGAGCGCAGCGAGGCCGTGCCCGAAGCGTGGCGAGCGAAGCGAGCCCGCGAGGGGCCCTCTTACACGGCCATCGCTAAGAACTGCCGAAGCGCCGTGTACAGCTGATGGTCAGCTGATCAACTTCGGACATTTTCGGCATCTCCTTCTGCTCCGTACTGCGCAAGCGCTGCGCCTGCGCAGTACGGAGCGGACACTATCCGATAGGAGGACAGTATATGGCAGAACACCGGCAGCACTCATGCAGCCCCAGACCATGACACTCCCACCACCATGCTTGACTGTAGGCAAGACACACTTGTCTTTGTACTCCTCACCTGGTTGCCGCCACACACGCTTGTCACCATCTGAACCAAATAAGTTTATCTTGGTCTCATCAGACCACAGGACATGATTCCAGTAATCCATGTCCTTAGTCTGCTTGTCTTCAGCAAACTGTTTGTGGTCTTTCTTGTGCATCATCTTTAGAAGAGGCTTCCTTCTGGGATGACAGCCATGCAGACCAATTTGATGCAGTGTGCGGCGTATGGTCTGAGCACTGACAGGCTGACCCCCCACCCCTTCAACCTCTGCAGCAATGCTGGCAGCACTCATACGTCTATTTCCCAAAGACAACCTCTGGATATGACGCTGAGCACGTGCACTCAACTTCTTTGGTGGACCATGGCGAGGCCTGTTCTGAGTGGAACCTGTCCTGTTAAACCGCTGTATGGTCTTGGCCACTGTGCTGCAGCTCAATTTCAGAGTTTTGGCAATCCTCGTATAGCCTAGGCCATCTCTATGTAGAGCAACAATTTTTTTTTTCAGATCTTCAGAGAGTTCTTTGCCATGTGGTGCCATGTTGAACTTCCAGTGACCAGTATGAGAGAGTGAGAGCGATAACACCAAATTTAACACACCTGCTCCCCATTCACACCTGAGACCGTGTAACACTAACGAGTCACATGACACCAGGGAGGTAAAATGGCTAATTGGGCCCAATTTAGACATTTTCACTTAGGGATGTACTCACTTTTGTTGCCAGCGGTTTAGACATTAATGGCTGTGTGTTGAGTTATTCTGAGGGGACAGCAAATTTACACTATTATACAAGCTGTACACTCAGTGTCAGTAGAGCAGTGGATGGTGTCAGTAGGGTAGTGGAAGGTGTCAGTAGAGCAGTGGATAGTGTCAGTAGAGCAGTGGACGGTGTCAGTAGAGCAGTGGATGGTGTTAGTAGAGCAGTGGATAGTGTCAGTAGAGCAGTGGACGGTGTCAGTAGAGCGGTGGATGGTGTCAGTAGAGCAGTGGATAGTGTCAGTAGAGCAGTGGACGGTGTCAGTAGAGCAGTGGACGGTGTCAGTAGAGTGGTGGATGGTGTCAGTAGAGCAGAGATTAGTGTCAGTAGAGCAGTGGATAGTGTCAGTAGGGTAGTGGATGGTGTCAGTAGAGCTGTAGGCGGTGTCAGTAGAGCAGTGGATAGTGTCAGTAGGGCAGTGGATGGTGTCAGTAGGGCAGTGGATGGTGTCAGTAGGGCAGTGGATGGTGTCAGTAGGGCAGTGGATGGTGTCAGTAGGGCAGAGGACGGTGTCAGGAGGGCAGTGGACAGTGTCAGTAAAGCAGTGGATGGTGTCAGTAGAGCAGTGGACGGTGTCAGTAGGGCAGTGGATGGTGTCAGTAGGGCAATGGACGGTTCCAGTAGGGCAGTGGATTGTGTCAGTAGAGCAATGGACGGTTCCAGTAGTTCATTGGATGGTGTCAGTAGGGCAGAGGACGGTGTCAGTAGAGCAGTGGATGGTGTCAGTAGAGCAGTGGATGGTGTCAGTAGGGTAGTGGAAGGTGTCAGTAGAGCAGTGGATAGTGTCAGTAGAGCAGTGGATAGTGTCAGTAGAGCAGTGGACGGTGTCAGTAGAGTGGTGGATGGTGTCAGTAGAGCAGTGGACGGTGTCAGTAGGGCAGAGATTAGTGTCAGTAGAGCAGTGGATAGTGTCAGTAGGGTAGTGGATGGTGTCAGTAGAGCTGTAGGCGGTGTCAGTAGAGCAGTGGATAGTGTCAGTAGGGCAGTGGATGGTGTCAGTAGGGCAGTGGATGGTGTCAGTAGGGCAGTGGATGGTGTCAGTAGAGCAGTGGATGGTGTCAGTAGGGCAGTGGATGGTGTCAGTAGGGCAGTGGATGGTGTCAGTAGGGCAGAGGACGGTGTCAGGAGGGCAGTGGACAGTGTCAGTAAAGCAGTGGATGGTGTCAGTAGAGCAGTGGACGGTGTCAGTAGGGCAGTGGATGGTGTCAGTAGGGCAATGGACGGTTCCAGTAGGGCAGTGGATTGTGTCAGTAGAGCAATGGACGGTTCCAGTAGTTCATTGGATGGTGTCAGTAGGGCAGAGGACGGTGTCAGTAGAGCAGTGGATGGTGTCAGTAGAGCAGTGGATGGTGTCAGTAGGGCAGTGGATGGTGTCGGTAGAGCAGTGGGCGGTCTCAGCAGAACAGTGGATAGTGTCAGTAGAACAGAGTATGGTGTCAGTAGGGCAGTGGATGGTGTCAGCAAGGCAGTGGATGGTGTCAGTAGGGCAGAGATTAGTGTCAGTAGAGCAGTGGACAGTGTCAGAAGAGCAGTGGATGGTGTCAGTAGGGCAGTGGATGGCGTCAGTAGAGCAGTGGATGGTGTCAGTAGAGCAGTGGATGGTGTCAGTAGAGCAGAGGACGGTGTCAGTAGAGCAGAGGACAGTGTCAGTAGGGCAGTGGATGGTGTCAGTAGAGCAGTGGATGGTGTCAGTAGAGCAGAGGACGGTGTCAGTAGAGCAGAGGACAGAGTAAGTAGGGCAGTGGATGGTGTCAGTAGGACAGTGGATGGTGTCAGTAGAACAGTGGATGGTGTCAGTAATTTTTATTTTTATTATTTTATATTTTTTTATAATTTTTTTTTTTTTACACATTGTCTAGGAGCTCACTTATGGGGCTTTGCTGAAATATCAGGGGCTTATACAGGGGGAATCTGCCCCACACAGGGTGATTAGGGTGTGCCCAGGCACACCTGGCACACCTTGTGCGCACGCCTATGAACGGTGTCACTAGAGCAGTGGATGGTGTCAGTAGGGCAGTGGATGGTGTCAGTAGAGCAGTGGATGGTGTCAGCAAGGCAGTGGACGGTGTCAGTAGGGCAGAGATTAGTGTCAGTAGAGCAGTGGATGATGTCAGTAGAGCAGTGGATGGTGTCAGTAGGGCAGTGGATGGCGTCAGTAGAGCAGGGGATGGTGTCAGTAGAGCAGGGGATGGTGTCAGTAGAGCAGTGGATGGCGCCAGTAGAGCAGGGGATGGTGTCAGTAGGGCAGTGGATGGTGTCAGCAAGGCAGTGGATGGTGTCAGTAGGGCAGAGATTAGTGTCAGTAGAGCAGTGGACAGTGTCAGAAGAGCAGTGGATGGTGTCAGTAGGGCAGTGGATGGCGTCAGTAGAGCAGTGGATGGTGTCAGTAGAGCAGTGGATGGTGTCAGTAGAGCAGAGGACGGTGTCAGTAGAGCAGAGGACAGTGTCAGTAGGGCAGTGGATGGTGTCAGTAGAGCAGTGGATGGTGTCAGTAGAGCAGAGGACGGTGTCAGTAGAGCAGAGGACAGAGTAAGTAGGGCAGTGGATGGTGTCAGTAGGACAGTGGATGGTGTCAGTAGAACAGTGGATGGTGTCAGTAATTTTTATTTTTATTATTTTATATTTTTTTATAATTTTTTTTTTTTTACACATTGTCTAGGAGCTCACTTATGGGGCTTTGCTGAAATATCAGGGGCTTATACAGGGGGAATCTGCCCCACACAGGGTGATTAGGGTGTGCCCAGGCACACCTGGCACACCTTGTGCGCACGCCTATGAACGGTGTCACTAGAGCAGTGGATGGTGTCAGTAGGGCAGTGGATGGTGTCAGTAGAGCAGTGGATGGTGTCAGCAAGGCAGTGGACGGTGTCAGTAGGGCAGAGATTAGTGTCAGTAGAGCAGTGGATGATGTCAGTAGAGCAGTGGATGGTGTCAGTAGGGCAGTGGATGGCGTCAGTAGAGCAGGGGATGGTGTCAGTAGAGCAGGGGATGGTGTCAGTAGAGCAGTGGATGGCGCCAGTAGAGCAGGGGATGGTGTCAGTAGGGCAGTGGATGGTGTCAGCAAGGCAGTGGACGGTGTCAGTAGGGCAGAGATTAGTGTCAGTAGAGCAGTGGATGGTGTCAGTAGGGTATTGAATGGTGTCAGTAGAGCAGTGGATGGTGTCAGTAGAGCAGAGGACAGTGTCAGTAGGGCAGTGGACGGTGTCAGTAGGGCAGTGGATGGTGTCATTAGGGCAGTGGATGGTGTCAGTAGGGCAGTGGACGGTGTCAGTAGAACAGTGGATGGTGTCAGTAATTTTTATTTTTATTATTTTATATTATTTTTTTATATATATATATATATTTTTTTTTTTTACACATTTTCTAGGCGCTCCCTTAGGGGGCTTTGCTGAAATATCAGGGGCTTATACAGGGGGAATCTGCCCCACACAGGGTGATTAGGGTGTGCCCAGGCACACCTGGCACACCTTGTGTGCACGCCTGTGGGCGCCACCCCACTGCAAAGTAGAAGTTTCTTATTTCCTGGAGTTGGGCTTTAATTTTCATGCAGTGAACTTTAGATTGGTTGTCGTCTGACTGTAGGCATCGGATACTCGATAATTTAGCTCTGTGCACAGGTTCATCCTGAGAAGTGAGAATGTTCCTTTAAGTGAAGCTTAGCCCCGGCTCTCAGCTGTCACGTCTCTCATTCTCACCTCCCCCCCCCCTTCCTCTCCCACAGCCCCCCACAAGGTCAAAATGTCCTTATCCAACCTCATGTCACATAACACTCAGACACAGGAGCAGCAAACACGTACGGCCTGATCTTGTGAGATGGGAATCCACTGGCATTGGAAGCTGGGGAACACTGACTGTGTGTAACAAAAATGATGTTACATTACAAATTAGGCTACTTACTGTAAACTTACATAGTATACACAGCAACATAATACGAGACGTGGACTATTTTTGCAAAGGTTAAGTCAATATTTTATTGTATAACATTTCAGGAAAGAAAGTGTACATGTTTTGTAATGTTAAATGCATTCAACAGTAATAAACCTAAAAACAAAAAAAAGTAGTATATTGTAGTTTACTAATCCTTAGATGTGGTGGCTGCATTCATTTAATTTTCTTTCTTTATTTTCACCTGGTGATCCGTCCATTAAGTCTGTTATTTTTCAATTTCCTTTAACAGACCAAGCTGTCCAGCAAAAGTGCCAGTTAGAGAGTTGGGACAGACTATTTACCACTGACAGGGGTGCTTGCAGTGGCAGCTCGTAGTTTTTGTTTGGGGGGAAGGCAAACAACCACACCCCCCCCCCTCGCTGTCTGCCGGTCCACCGGCACTTAACCCATCTAGGCAGCAGGCACATCGGGCAGCGGCGGGGATCGGGCAGCGGTGGGCACATCGGGCAGCGGCGGGGATCGGGCAGCGGTGGGCACATCGGGCAGCGGCGGGGATCGGGCAGCGGTGGGCACATCGGGCAGCGGTGAGCATATCCGGCAGCGGCGGGGATCGGGCAGCGGTGAGCACATTGGGCAGCGGCAGGGATCAGGTAGTGGTGAGCACATCGGGCAGCGGCGGGGATTGGGCAGTTTTGAGCACATCAGGCAGCGGCGGGGATCAGGCAACGGTGGGCACATCGAGCAGTGGCGGGGATCGGGGATTCGGCAGGGATCAGGCGGGGATCAGGGCATCGGCGGACACCAGGCTGCGGCAGGCATTGGGCAGCGGCTCCTATATCTTCTTCATCTCGCTTCGTCATGCGTCTCCTCCCCTCCTCCTAGAAATCCAATAGGACCGCCTGTCCTTTCAGCCAATCGGGTGACAGGTATCAGACCCGATTGGCCGGGAGGAGGATCAATGTTGCAAAAGTGAATATTCATTCGCTGTTGTAACACCTGCGTGGACTCATGGCGCAGGAGCCCACCCTATTTTGAAGCCTATTAGAGCCTCTGGCTCTAATCAGGTGCCTTAAAAAAAAAACCCCGTCGCTGTAATTCATGTGCCCAGCGTCCTGAAAGGGGCCATACGCGTGAATAGGGGGTAGCGGTCGTGAATCATAGAGCATCAATTAGGATGTGGCGGCCGTGGATAGAGGGGGCGGCGCCCGGGTGCCCCTAATGGACGGGCTGCCACTGGGTGCTTGCAATGATCAGCTTTTATTTATTTATGTAAAACCTTTATCCCAAAAAATAAACTGTTGCTGTACGTCCTTAAAAATCATTACCTCGAGTTCAGCTTTATTTTGTTAGTCAAGTCCATCTAAATCTGCTACCTAACACTACCCTCTCCACTGATTGACAATGCTGTCCAAGGGTGGCTACATTGCTCATCCATAGATACAGTGGAGGAGTGAATGTAGCCAGCTCAAGACAGGAGTTGTGTTACTGGCTGGGTGAAAATGAAGGAATAAAAGCTTGGAAAAAAAAAAAAGAAGAAAACTAAAGCTGCCACATCCAATGACAGGGAGGCTTTTCTGTGTAGAATCACGCAAATATACATGATTCTGCGCCCGCCGCTTCTGCTGTGATTGGTCACAGCAGAAGCTGATCAGCGGGTGCCGGCCAATGGATGTCCGCTGGCACCCGCTGATTGGCGAGGAGAGAGTCTGGATGGAGCTCTGCCTATGTAAACAAGGCAGAGCTCTGTCCTGTCAGTATGGATGTGCCAGATTTTGTTTCCCTGCAAAGCAGGGGATAAAATCCTTCACTTCCCATAGTAGAAGCAGCACACTTTCTACATACACACACCGGCTAGGAACACATTTAACCCTTTGATTGCTCCCTAGATTTTTAACCCCTTGCCAACCAGTGTCATTAGTACAGCATATTTTTTAGCACTGATCACTGTAGTAGTGTCACTGGTTCCCACAAAGTGTCAAAAGTGTTAGTGTCAGATTGTCTACCGCAATATCGCAGTCCTGCTATAAGTCGCTGATCGCTGCCATTACTAGTAAAAAGAAAAAATATATTCCAGTATAACTTTTGCGGAAACCAATCAATATACGCTTATTGGGATTGTTTTTACCAAAAATATGTAGCAGAATGCATATTGGCCTAAATTTATAAAGAAATTAGATTTTTTCAATCTTTTTTTATTGGATATGTTTTTTAGCATAAAGTAAAAAATATTGTTCTTTTTTTTTTGTTTTTTTTAAATTGTCAGTCTTTTTTTGTTTATAGAGCAAAAAATAAAAAAACACAGATGTGATCAAATACCACCAAAAGAAAAAAAGGACAAATTAAATTTATGTACAGCATTGCATGGCCGCGCAATTGTCAGTTAAATTAATGCAGGCCTGGTCATTAAGGGGGGGTAAATGTTCCAGGGGTAAAGTGAATATATTAAAAATGTTTTTTTCGGATTTATTTACGCTTTAATTTGTTAGTTAAATCCATCTCAGTCTGCTAGTACATGTTCTCATTATTCAGAA
This sequence comes from Lithobates septentrionalis, assembly GCA_037952835.1. Lineage (NCBI taxonomy): Eukaryota > Metazoa > Chordata > Amphibia > Anura > Ranidae > Lithobates > Lithobates septentrionalis. The sequence goes on from JBBDGP010004299.1 coordinate 147,400, forward strand.
TACTAGACAGGCAGCATAGGGAATATGAATTATAAGAAGTAGCACCTGGGCTTAAAGAATGCCAATTATCCGAACTAATAGCGAAAACACAAACTAAAATCTCTCCCAGCAGCTGTTACAACATTATCCCCTTGTGATACTCCGGACCAAACTGTTAAGTAACAGCGCTCCCAAATAAAATGCACAATAATGGAACACAATGAATTGTAACTTCTTGTCTCTGTGTTGTTTGTAATCAATTATATATGCGTGATTAAAAATCAATAGGTAATATCAAAAATATGGTGCTCTTATAAAATCAAAGATATATCAGTTTCTCAGAAAATGAAGTCCATTCATTAAAGTGATTGTAAACGTTCACCTTGTGAAACAACCCATTCAGTTTAAAATAGAAATGAAAGGCAAAACCCATAAAGGGTTTGTTTTCCATCTGTGGTGTTTTTGATACTCAGGGTAAGCACTGAAGCGATTATCGCTACTGTTAAAATTGTATCTAGTATCTTGTACTGTTTCCAAACAGATTCTATCTCCTTAATTATATATGTTTTCTTATAGGATTGATATCCTCCCATTTTGAATCCTGAGGAAGTGGTTCAACCGCGAAACATGTCAAGTACTGGCTAACTGACTATCCTATCTATTCATGTGTCATACGTTTTAGTGTACCACCCTCTAGTGTGCTAGAAGTGATAGTGTTGTTTTTTTTTTTTTAAGTAGAGTAGGTAAATTTTTGTCAGGTTTGGCTGACAGCCAGGTCTGTGTGTTTTGACCTGGGTTGGCAGTGATTCAGAGCAGAGCTGGTGATTCACAGGCAGCATCACCAAGACCTCCCACTTCTTTCCCGGGTTTTCTAGAGTATTCTGGAAAGGAAGGAGGAGAGGGCAGGTGGAGCTGCTTGTGGTGTTTTGAGGAGCCCTGACCAATCCCCAACTTGGATAGGCAGGGGGCAGACCTCCTTCAATACCCAGGGTCAGGCCAGGTGGGGGAGGAGTTGTTTGGGTGGAAGTTGGAGATGGAGTGCTCTTCGAGGGTGTTCCCCTGTCGGGGGGGGGGGGTGACCTTGGGCCTTGGGCTTGGGTGTGGTCAGGAACCTTCTCACCTTCCCACGACACACGGAGGTGTCCTGGACAGGTGCCACCGGACGGAGCAAGGAGAGGACAGTGGGAGAGCACTGCCAGGCAAAGTCTCCAGGAGAAGAACCACTGGTCGCACCCAAGAGGGCTGGTGAGTGACACACAGTCAGGAGAGGACCGGGGAGGCACGCCTGAGAGGACTGGGAGATTGCAGTCTGGGATGGGTGCAGAGCCAGCGGAGTGGACAGTGGTGGCAGGAGCATTGGAGAGGGGCAGCTGCAGCCAGGGGGGTTGGCAGGGCCTGAAGAGGTGGTACTGGGAGCAGTAGCCATGAAGACAGCTAGAACTGAGACTTTCTACATTTTTCTGCTATGCCAAAGGGGCCCGTGGTCCCTGCCTGCAAAGGTCATTCAATTTAGGCCTGGTTGAGCCAGTGTCAAGGCCTGCAAATCAGTGCTAGCTGGTCCTGGAAGTGCAAGAAAGTGATGTGCTGGAGGTGAAGTGTGGAGGTGTATATACAGAGAGTGTATGTAGGTTGAGTCCTGTATACATTGTGCTTCAATCAAGTGGGCATCCCATACTCCCTTACCCCAACCGTCATTAACCACTTCCCGACGGCCGCACCGCAGATATACTGCAACAGGACGGTCGCTCTGTGCCAGATCATGTACCTAGTACGCGATCTGACACTTTCAGGTCTGGGGCGCGCATGCAAAGTTTTCAAACAAACTTCTTTCACGTTGTCATTATGGGGTATTGTTTGTAGAATTTTGAGGAAAATAATGAATTTAATCCATTTTGGAATAAGGCTGTAACATAACAAAGTGGAAAAAGTGATGCTCTGTAAATACTTTCCGGATGCACTGTATCTTCTATGGATTATACTGTATCTCACAAACATGAGTAGATCCCTCATATTTTTGTAAATATGTTATTCTATCTTTTCATGTGACAACACTGAAGAAATGACACTTTGCTACAATGTAAAGTAGTGAGTGTACAGCTTGTATAACAGTGTAAATTTGCTGTCCCCTCAAAATAACTCAACACACAGCCATTAATGTGTAAACCGCTGGCAACAAAAGTGAGTACACCCCTAAGTGAAAATGTCCAAATTGGGCCCAATTAGCCATTTTCCCTCCCCGGTGTCATGTGACTCGTTAGTGTTACAGGGTCTCAGGTATGAATGGGGAGCAGGTGTGTTAAATTTGGTGTTATCGCTCTCACTCTCTCATACAGGTCACTGGAAGTTCAACATGGCACAGAACTCTCTGAGGATCTGAAAAAAAGAATTGTTGCTCTACATAAAGATGGCCTAGGCTATAAGAAGATTGCCAAGACCCTGAAACCGAGCTGCAGCATGGTGGCCAAGACCATACAGCGGTTTAACAGGACAGGTTCCACTCAGAACAGGCCTCACCATGGTCGACCAAAGAAGTTGAGTGCACGTGCTCAGCGTCATATCCAGAGGTTGTCTTTGGGAAATAGACATATGAGTGCTGCCAGCATTGCTGCAGAGGTTGAAGGGGTGGGGGGGTCAGCCTGTCAGTGCTCAGACCATACACCGCACACTGCATCAAATTGGTCTGCATGGCTGTCATCCCAGAAGGAAGCCTCTTCTAAAGATGATGCACAAGAAAGACCACAAACAGTTTGCTGAAGACAAGCAGGCTAAGGACATGGATTACTGGAACCATGTCCTGTGGTCTGATGAGACCAAGATAAACATATTTGGATCAGATGGTGACAAGCGTGTGTGGCGGCAACCAGGTGAGGAGTACAAAGACAAGTGTGTCTTTGTCTACAGTCAAGCATGGTGGTGGGAGTGTCATGGTCTGGGGCTGCATGAGTGCTGCCGGCACTGGGGAGCTACAGATCATTGAGGGAACCATGAATGCCAACATGTACTGTGACATACTGAAGCAGAGCATGATCCCCTTACTCCGGAGACTGGGCCGCAGGGCAGTATTCCAACATAACGACCCCAAACACACCTCCAAGATAACCACTGCCTTGCTAAAGAATCTGAGGGTAAAGGGGATGGACTGGCCAAGCATGTCTCCAGACCTAAACCCTATTGATCATCTGTGGGACATCCTCAAATGGAAGGTGGAGGAGCGCAAGGTCTCTAACATCCACCAGCTCCGTGATGTCGTCATGGAGGAGGGGAAGAGGACTCCAGTGACAACCTGTGAAGCTCTGGTGAACTCCATGCCCAAGAGGGTTAAGGCAGTGCTGGAAAATAATGGCGGCCACACAAAATATTGACACTTTGGGCCCAATTTGGACATTTTCACTTAGAGGTGTACTCACTTTTGTTGCCAGCGGTTTAGACATTAATGGCTGTGTGTTGAGTTATTTTGAGGGGACAGCAAATTTACACTGTTATACAAGCTGTACACTCACTACTTTACATTGTAGCAAAGTGTCATTTCTTCAGTGTTGTCACATGAAAAGATAGAAGAAAATATTTACAAAAAATGTGAGGGGTGTACTCACTTTTGTGAGATACTGTATAATAAAACTTGGACAATTTTATACCTATTGGTTGTGTGCTCGGAGACAAAAGTTACATGTGATTGCACTTAGAAAGTCCCCCCACTTTTTTTTTTTGGTTAGGTATAAATCAGCATTTTCTTAATCGTAAATATCCTGAACTAGTCTCCAGATTTTGCTGGCCGGGATATCTTAGTTATCAAACAAGACAAGGATGTAGTAAATTGGTGTAACTATAATAGGCTGGGTTCCATAGTAAAACCAATATCTCCAAGGACCATAAAGGTAAAATATATCCAAATAAATAAAATATGACAATGAACACTGCTGCATGCTAATAGCTCATTAGCAATCTGGTAACAAGTGCCTGAACTATACATACCAGTTCATCCGCTTCAATCTAATTATTTCTCAGCTGTCTTTGATGCACCGAAAGTCTTTATATATTCAGAGTAAACATGCTAATAAAATCCTTTACACAACCAAAGAGGAGGGATCATTGTGTCCTTCTGATCCGGGGCCCCGTTGTGCTGCTGGAACCCCCAGAAGCCTCAGGGAACATTATGGCCATAGTTACACTTGCATAAATACAGTGCCTTGCAAAAGTATTCACCCCCCTTGGCATTTTTCGTGTTTTGTTGCCTTACAACCTGGAACTAATATGGATTGTTTGAGGATGCAGAACATGCCCACAACTTTTAAGATGTTTTTTTTATTATTATTATTATGAAGCAAACAACAATTAGGACAAAATAACAGAAAAAGTCAATGTGCATAACTATTCACCCCCCTAAAGTCAATTCTTTGTAGAGCCACCTTTTGCGGCCATCACAGCTCCAAATCGCTTTGGATAAGGCTCTATGAACTTGCCACATCTTACCACTGGGATTTTTGCCCATTCCTCTTTGTAAAACTGCTCCAGCTCCTTCAAGTTGGATGGTTTGCACTTGTGAACAGCAATCTTTAAGTCTGACCACAGATTTTCTATTGGATTGGGGTCTGGGCTTTGACTAGGCCATTCCAACACATTTACATGTTTCCCCTTAAACCACTCAAGTGTTGCTTTAGCAGTGTGTTTGGGGTCCTTGTCCTGCTGGAAGGTGAACCTCCGTCCTAGCCTTAAATCACACAAAGAGTGGTACAGGTTTTGCTCGAGAATATCCCTGTATTTAGCACCATCCATCTTTCCCTCAACTCTGACCAGTTTCCCAGTCCCGACTGCTGAAAAACATCCCCACAGCATGATGCTGCCACCACCCTGTTTCAGAGTGGGGATGGTGATCTTTGGGTGATGTGATGTGTTGGGTTTGCTCCAGACATAGCGTTTTCTTTGATGGCCAAAAAGTTAAATTTTAGTCTCATCAGACCAGAGCACCTTCCTCCATACATTTTGGGAGTCTCTCACATGCCTTTTCGCAAACCCAAAACGTGCCATTTTGTTTTTTGCTGAAAGTAATGGCTTTCTTCTGGCCACTCTGCCATAAAGCCCAACTCTATGGAGCGTACGGCTTATTGTCATCCTATGTACAGATACTCCAGTCTCTGCTGTGGAACTCTGCAGCTCCTCCAGGGTTACCTTAGGTCTCTGTGCTGCCTCTCTGATTAATGCCCTCCTTGCCCGGTCTGTGAGTTTTGTTGTGCGGCCGTCTCTTGGCAGGTTTGCTGTTGTGCCATGTTCTTTACATTTGGTTATGATAGATTTGATGGTGCTCCTAGGGATCATCAAAGATTTGGATATTTTTTTATAACCTAACCCTGACTTGTACTTCTCAACAACATTGTCCCTTACTTTTTAGGAGTTTGGAGACTCTCTGTTTGGGGAGTTCCTTGGTCTTCATGGCAGTGTTTGGTTAGTGGTGCCTCTTGTTTAGATGTTGCAGCCTCTGGGGCCTTTCAGAAAGGTGTGTATATGTAATGACAGATCATGTGACACTTAGATTGCACACAGGTGGACATCATTTCACTAATTATGTGACTTCTGAAGGTAATTGGTTGCACCAGAGCTTTTTATGGGCTTCATAACAAAGGGGGTGAATACATACGCACATGCCAATTATCATTTTTTTATTTCTGAAAAATAGTTTTATGTATATATTTTTCTAATTTTATTTCACCAACTTAGACTATTGTGTTCTGATACATAACATAAAATTCAGATTAAAAAAACATTGAACTAAAGGTTGTAATGTAACAAAATAGGTAAAAAACCAAGGGAGGTGAATACTTTTGCAAGGCACTGTATAAGTCTCCTTTTTAATCTTTCTTTTTCACTATACGTAACAAAACAGATATGAAATTACTGTTCTAAACTTAAATAGATATAAATTAAAAAATAAAAATACTATGGGCAGTGTGCAAGAAATTATAACTCTTTAGTTGCCGGAGCTATTTTTAAATTTTTTGCAAACGTTTCAATAATCATTTCAGACCTGAAGATTAATTAAAACCCCCAAAACATTATATATTTTCTGAAATCAGAGCAGTGGTCTCCAAACTTGGGCCGGGGGGCTGGATGGGGCCCTTTGTTTGCCTTTATCCGGCCCTTGAGGCATTATTCTTGTCACAGACACCAACAATGGGACAGAATTGCTGCCACTGACACCAATGATGGGGCATATTTCTTGCCACTGACACCAATGATGTAATACCCTGTTTCCCCGAAAATAAGACCTAGCGTGATTGTCGGTGATGGCTGCAATATAAGCCCTATCCCCCAAATAAGCCATACCCTGTTTCCCCGAAAATAAGCCCTACCCTGAAAATAAGACCTACAAGGACTTTAACTAGGGCTTATGTGGGAGGTAGGGCTTATATTGCAGCCACCACCGACAATCACGCTAGGTCTTATTTTCAGGGAAACAGGGTAGAGAGAAGGGTTTGGGCCTTTAAATGAGGCACAAGAAACCAAGTGCCTCCATCCCTATATTTGAAAGAGGAAAGGGTTGGGACCTTTTCCACTTTCTGACACCAATGATGGGGCATAATTCCTTCCACTGACACCAACAATGGGGCACTACTCCTTTCACTAAACGGACTGAAACAGTAGGTGTGGCGCTGTTCTTATAGACAATGCTATACCAGGGATCTGAGTGCTCCAATGACGCACTCTAACCAGTGATTGTATATAAACTATACCATCTATTGTGCAAACTTGAAATAAGTGACTCGTACTATATGCAGCTAAATGGCTTACAATGTGATCATTCATAAATGTGACAAAAAGTGCAATCTTAATTAAAGTAACCGGTGCATTGGTGAACAATATAATAATCACGGCCCTCTAAGGTATTGCAGTTACTGGAAATATTTACCCGTCGGAGAGGTATTTCACTTTACAGTGTTTGCCACTGAGCGGCAGTTTCCATACCCACTCCTTTAGTGACCGTTCTTTGCTTTGCTCTTTTAGGTAGTCATCTGTATCACCCACATGCAGAGAAAAGATGCTCCCAAAGCATAATACTGTTTTCCAAAATATTTATTGAGATTGTACAGTTGAAAACATACTCACATCCTCTCTGTATGTTTAAAACGTTTAAAGCCAGGAAGCAACGCAAAGACGCTACAAGCTCCATCCTACGCGTTCCGTCATCAAGGCATCATCTGGAGCGGCGCCTTCCACTGACACTAACGATGGGGCACTATTAGGCTCACTGACATTAACAATGGGGAACTATTCCTTCCACTGACACCAACGATGGGGCATTATTCCTTCCACTGACACCAACGATTGGGCATTATTCCTTCCACTGACACCAATGGTGGGGCATTACTCCTTCCACTGAAAAAAAAAAAAAAAGGTTACAGCGCACACATACAAAAATGACATTTAACTCCTGCAAGGCTATTTTAAACCACCTGAGCATATTCAGAAAATACGAGTGTTTGGTCACACTATATGGTCATATAGTGCTAAGCCCACTTACTGCGACAAAGTACCCCGAATTAGTGGGTCCTACACTATCCATAGAATGGAAGATCCTGCTTCTCTGAACCATGGGAGCATACACTCCTCTAAATGGGAGAATTAAAAGGACTCCTCCTATAACACATTATTCCTTCCACTGACACCAACGGTGGGGCACTATTCCGCTCACTGACACCAATGATGGGGCATAATTCCTCCCACTGACACCAGCAATGGAATATTGTTTACTCCCACTGGGCACAGTCCAGCCCCCCTAAAGTCTGAAGGACAATAAACTGGCCCTTTTTTTATAAAGTTTGGAGACGCCTGCCTTAGAGAATCCAATTTTTTTAAATATTAAAGATGATGTTACACCGAGTAAATAGATATCCAGCATGTCAAGGTTTAAATTTTGTGAGACGGCGACAAACTTCGGTGCCCTATATTGTCCACAGGCAGTGCTTTAAAAGCCCCCACGGGTCATTCGTTTAGAACTAACTGTGAATAATGAGCCTATTTTTTTTTGGGGGGGGGGGGGGGGATTTTTATGTGCTTTGGCGAAACTTTTAAATTTTTTGCACTTTAAAAAAAAAAAAAAAAAACATTTTCACTTTATTTTTTCCCCATAAATAGATTTTTTTTTTTTTGGCGGTATTTGATCACCTCTGCGTTTATTTTTTCTGCTATAAACCAAAAAAGACTGACAATTTTGAAAAGAAAAGCGATATTTTTTACTTTCTGCTCTAAAACATATCCAATAAAAAATATAAAAAAAATCAAGTTTCTTCATAAATGTATGCAAATATGTATCCTGCTACATGTTTTTGGTAAAAAAAAAATCCCAATAAGCGTATATTGATTGGTTTATGTGAATGTTACAGCATCTACAAACTTTGGCATATATACTGGAATTTTTTAGTTATTTTGTACTAGTAATGGTGGCGGTCAGTGACTTATAGCAGGACTGCGATATTGCGTCAGACAATCGGATGCTAACTGACACTTTGCAGGAACCAGTGACACCAATACACTGATCAGTGCTAAAAATATGTACTGTCACTGGGTTAAACTTCTAGGGCGATCAAAGGGTTAACTGTGTGCCTAGCCCATAGCTCCCAACTGTTCCCTGATTTCGAGGGACTGTCCCTGATTTGCAACAAAGTCCCTCTGTCCCTTATTCTTCCTCATTTGTCCCTCAGTTTGGTCTGATCCATATAGTTATATATAAAATGCACTATTTATCCTTCAAAAAGTGTTTCCCAGTGCTAAACCTTTCACCCAATTTCTAAATTGCTGCATTTGTAAATTTCAAATGCTAATATAAAGGAATACTAGTGGTAAAAAAAAAAAAGCACTAATCATTTTTTGTAGAATTCTCCTTTAGGTGGGCATGGCAGGGGGTGTGTCCTATGCCTACATACTTTTGCTAATAGATGTCCCTTGTTTCCATCTCAAAAAAGTTGGGAGGTGTGCCTAGCCAGTGTTTTTGTGTACTGTATGTGTTGCTTTTACTAGGGGAAGAGATGGATCCTTGTCCCTGCTTTGTAGGAACACAGAATCCATCTCTCCCCCCCTGTCAGAATGGCGATCTGCCTTGTTTACATAGACAGATCCCTGTCCTGTTTCGTTTACAGACGATCGGCGGGTGCCAGAGGACATCAAGTGCCCGGGAACCAGCACATTGGCTTCTGATGTAAATGATCACGGCAGAAGCAGCACGCAGGCTCCCCCTGCTGGTGGAAGTGTGGGATCACGTATATATATATATATGTGATTCTGTACAGAGCCCCTGCCCTGTAGCAGTAAAACTGCTACGGGGTGGTCAGCAAATGGTTAATGAGACACCAGGGGTCCTGATGTCTCCACTGCCCTCCAGTGAACTTAATGGAGTGCAGATCACGCTCCATTAGCTTTTGGGTATAGTGACACCAGGACCCAGCAGGGTTGCCAACCACCAGTAAATTTACTGACAGTTTGTAAAAATCTGTGATTTTTTTTACAACTGCCAGTAAATATTAGGGGCTGATAATTTCATGCTGTGTTGAATTCTTAAGTGTAAATCGAGCAAATTACTTTGGTATAGGTATTGTCAGTGTTTCCATATCATGTTTATACTGTTCAAATATTCACTGTGTTAGTTTTCAATAGGAGTTCTGTAATTTATCAGGTTACCAGTAAAAAAATGTGCTCCGCCAGTAAATTTTCCATGTTTTGTCAGTAAAAAATGCTGCGGGAGGTTGGCAACCCTGGGACCCGGACGTGGCAATTTTTATGTCATTTCCAGGGCATTAGCAGGAGGGTGAGTTGCTCGCTGATCTCCTTCCCATCTGCCTGGTGGCACCAGCCATGCCAGTATCGGGTCTGCCAAAGGGCACGCAGAGCCCAGAAAACATGGCAGGAACGTGCATGGGTGGGACCGGCACTTTCATCTGACAGACAACACTCGGATTATCAGGCTTATACACGTTCTCACCAGCTGCAGCGCTCCCTCTTTGGAGCGGTTTGGGAGCGCTGTATACATCGCTCGCAAAACGCCCTGCCCATTGAAAAGAATGGGCAGCTCTTCCAAAGCGCCTGAAAAGCACTTCGGAAGCGCCGCAACACAGGCGCATTTAACCCTTTCTTTAGGGTTAAAAGCGCCCTGCTAGCAGCCGAAAAGCGCAGCTTAAACAGCGCTAAATGAGCAGCGCTTTAGCCCTAACACGGCCGCAGCTCAGTGTGAAAGGGCTCCAAGGAAGGGTTATTATAACCCCTGTCAAATTTATTTTCACCCTCTGTGTGCCATTGCAGAGATTTCCCCTTTCCTTCCTGTCCCATAAGCCTCGTACACACGCTCGGATTTTCCGACGGAAAATGTTCGATGACAGGCTATTGGCGGAAAAGCCGACCATCGGACAATTGTACGCTCCATCGGACAATTGTTGTCGGATTTTCCGCGGACAGATGTTGGATGGCAGGCTTTAAAATTTTCCGCGGACAAATGTCTGTTGTCGGATTTTCCGAGCGTGTGTACACAAGTCCGTCAGACAAAAGTCCAAAGTACAAACATGCATGCTCAGAAGCAAGGACGCGCCAGAAGCGGTCGGTCTCGTAATGGATGAATTATGAAATCTGGAAATGTAGCGCACAATTCTCTTCTTCTTTAATAGGATAATAATGAAGCTGCTTTGCTGGTGATACTGATGGAGTTATTGCAAACGGATTTTGAAAGGCTTTTTTTTTTTTTTCTAGTGATATCAATAATAATATTATTATGCTTTTTTTTTTTTTTTTTAATTTGGGCAAATTACCACAACACCATTATCCCGTAGTTTTTACGATCAAATGTTGGTGTCCCTTGTCAAGTTTACATTGTATTTTTTTTAAATGTAACTGCCGACTCCCAAACTGTCATTTGAAGTAAAACACATAAAATAAGAAAAATCTGCTGCGCCAACCAAACGAAACAAAAAACGAAAACAAGCAGCCAACACCAACAATTAGACTAATTGTATTGATTAATAAAAAGAAGAAAAAGTGTAGCGCTATATTGTGCAAAGAGGTATGTCACACCTATGTGCATATCAGATATTGTATCCTGCTAAACCCAGCAGGTAGGCAGGTTATTAGTGGCCTGTGTATGAAAATCAAGTGATCCAAATGGTCATTAGTATCAGCTTATAATATAGTGAAAAACCTGTGAATGTGTATACACAATAAGAATAATCATACACCCTTAGATTAAACCATGTACATATATGTAGCGAATTGGGGTGGGAGTGAATGGTAAGTCCCTGGGGTATTAAACAGTCCGTTCAATTTGACAACGGAATCCTGGACCATAGATGTAAATATCACAGTAGCATCTATTCCTGTCTTCAATAGATTTTTTCCAATGCTTGACCCAGCAAAAAGGTAATGTGAAATGCCCTTACCGGACGTGGTGGACTCACAGGCCGTTGGCGGTGAGTCGTATGAGCTTGCACCGTTAGATACGGTTAGGTTATAGTTGTCCTCGATCCATAACGAAAGGGTCCTGGAAGGATTCCCAATCCTAGACGGTACCACGGATTCCTCCTCCAACGAGCGTTTTTAGGTCTCATGCGATTGGGACGAAGAGATAAGGAGAAAAAAGGCTCCACATAGTGTGAATTCCGGATTACCAGGAAAATTTATTGTATTTATAAAAAGATTCCAATAAAAATTCGGGTAAAAACAAAGTGATAAAAGTATATTTAGCGCAGTATACAGATGATCAAGATGGCGTCATACACCCGACGCGTTTCGTCTTAAAAATACTTCAACTGGGGTAAAGTTGGCCTCCTATCTGCTGCGCTATTTATATAAGAATGCTAGAATTTCCATCGGGGACGCCTGTGTAGCGTGACTTCCGGGATCGGCATCATGTGAGGGTATCCCTTGGTCAGCTGACCATCAGCTGACTATCCTTCTGACCTATCCTGGAGTTAGAAGTGGTTACAAATCCAAGCCTCCGCCTGATCTCCATATTCGGCCAATTGCAGTCAACCTATGAGGACATGTGATAACTACGTCGGAGCGTCTCCACGCAATGACGTAGATCGTACGTCGCTCATCCATGGCCGCTGATTGTTTCCTGGTTAGAGCGTCATCACGTATTAACGCGGTGAAATCACGGATCAGGCGTACCTTCTCCTTGTCAGAGGAGTGCGTCTCATAGAACACACATCCTATCGCGCATGCGCATCAGCGCGAAACCGAAGGTTCCTCCCCCTTCAGTGTATTAGCACTTAACGATGCGAACAGGCATCTAATGAGGACGCACCTTATACCACTCTGGCCACTCATCCTACTCTTTGCGTTCAACAAGGCCACCTGATCGTAACCTAGTTAGCCGAACACAAGGAGAAAACACAATCATTGGGACACAGAAGTGGTGTAGGTGTACAAACTGTCCAGTCATCGAAGGTGGCTTCTCCCCTAAATCAAAAAACTGTAATAGTCATGTCACACAGGTTCCCCTATGTTTACACATATTACCTCTAATCCTATTAAAAATAATCAAAAAGGAAATAGACAAGCGATAAGAATAAAAAACAGTTAGAAATAGAAATACAAATAGAAGTACATTCTATACTTTGATAAAGTGACCATCTAGCTCAAATATATGTCCGAGAGGGGGAACATATATAACTCATGTTGTGCACCCAAAATTTAGGTATGCTCAAAATAAATACCAGAAAAAAGCAAAAACAAAAAATATAAAATAAAAATAAAATTACTAATTCCAAAATTTGTGTGAACAGTAGAGATAACGTTATCAATGGTAAATATACCTAATAAAAAATATATATCCATGGATAACTTAGGGGTTTGACATATAGGGATGGAGCGGGGGGCTAGCTGAGGGCATTATGACTGATTGATAAACGCATTAATGTCCCATTCGATGTTCAAACCGTGGGGTACATAACATTTAATTTGATGTATCCACCACGTTTCGAGTCTAGAGACTCCTCTTATGCTAGATTCCCCTCTCCAATGCGGTATGAATTTGTCTATGACCTGAAAGGTAGTTCCTGTTGGATTGCGGTCATGGTATAATGCGTAGTGTTTGGAAACACTGTGATTTGTTTTACCTTTTTTAATCGCTGTGATATGTTCTTTTACTCTTGTGGTGAAATTGCGTATTGTCCGGCCAATATATTGTTTTTTACATGGACAAGTGATGAGGTATACAATGTGTTTGGTTTTGCATGTAGCAAACTGCTTCATCTTATATTCTTTCCCCGTAACAGTAGAATTAAAGGTTTCCATTTTACGTGCTTTACAAACATTCCATTTACAAACAGTGCATCTCCGGCAAGGATAAAATCCTTTCATATTATGAAAGAATGAAATTTTCTCTGGGGGATCGATCACATTTGGTGCGATCTGTCCTTTAATTGATGGGGCACCCCTAAAAATAGTGGCTGCCTGTTCGGGTAATACAGGGCCTAAAATGGTGTCACTTTTTAGTATTCTCCAGTGTTTTTTAATAATGTCCTTGACTTATGTTGGGTAGAAAAACATGTCAAAAAGGACCACTTATGTTTAAGGTCTGCAGTTTTCTTTGGTCTTTCCGATTGCACTGTCAACAAAGAGGCACGATCTATTAGGGCCACTTGTCGAATCTCCTTAGTAATTAGAGAGCTATCATATCCTTTTTCACAAAACCGTGATCTTAAGATCTCTGCCTGCTGAAAATAATCGGAAAGATGAGAGCAATTTCTCCTGATTCTCATCAGCTGGCTTCTAGGGACAGATTTTAGCCATGTCTCATGATGGCAGCTATCGGTCGAAATATAGCCATTGTGGTCCGTAGTCTTAAAATAGGTTTTTGTATCAAGATGGCCATAATCTCTAAATCCAAAAAATGGATCTTAGACAGACTGGCTTCATGGGTCAGATGGATCCCCCTCTGATTATCATTCAGAGTCGTAATAAACGAATCTAAAGAGTCCATACTGCCCCTCCATAGGAGGAGGATGTCGTCTATGTACCTCACCCACAGAACTAGTTCTGGGGGATTGAGGGTATAGACGACATCCTCCTCCCATTTGGCCATAAAAATATTCGCCAAGCTGGGGGCAAACTTTGCCCCCATGGCTACTCCTTTTGTTTGCAGATAAAACTGGTCATTATACCAAAAATAGTTGGCACCTGTGGCGAATCTCAGTAAGTCCATAATGAACTTTTTCTGTATGCGGGGAATGTTCCTGTCTCTCGAGAGGAACAATTCCACTGCTTCCAGACCTTGAGCTTGGGGAATACATGTATATAAGGACGTGACGTCCGCAGTGACCAAAATTAAATTATTGGTATCCGTAACCTGTTGTAACCTGAGTATAGTATCTCTTGTATCTTTCAAGAAGGAGGGAACAGCTTGAACTATCGGTTGAAGGAAAAAAAATCGATATATTTCCCTATCCGAGAAGTTATAGAATTGATGCCACTGATAATTGGGCGTCCTGGCGGATGTATCGCATTTTTATGCACCTTTGGCAGATAGTACATTATAGGAATACGCGGTGCCACAGGTACTAAGAAATGTTTTTCTTTATTATTTAAGATGCCCAATTGTGAACCAGTATTAACCAAATTAACTAATGTTTTTTTGTATTCTAAGGTTGGATTGTTTTGGAGGCAGCGGTATGTCTCAGAATCACTAAGGATTCTGGTCATCTCAATATGGTAGTCAGTCTTATCAAGGATGACCACCCCTCCCCCTTTATCTGCGGAGCGGATGATAAGAGTAAAGTAAAACACATAGCCAAGTATTATTCTCCACTATTTTTTTATTGTGCATTAAAAAAAGAAAACAAATGAAATTAGACATGCTATCTACCAATAGAACTTAACCAAAAAGTACATTCTATGCATCCAAAAATATAGAAAATATACCAAATCAAATCATTATTATTCAACCAAAAAAATAATGTCAAAGCGATAACTCCAAACCCAATAATAAATAACACGTTATCTCCTCCGATTCCGCAACATGTCTGGTTGACGAACGGCCGTTCAGAAACGAACTGAAAAGTGCGGAATAAAAAGCGCTGAATGAAAAGCGCAAATCAACACTCACCAAACTTCTACTAACATGAAATTAGCAGAAGGAGCCCAAAGGGTGGCGCTAAAGAGCTGAAAAACCACGTAGTACGTCACTACGTTCGTATTTGTTGGCCAACAATTCCTTGAGTTTGCATGCAAGACAAGTTTGGGCCAACGCCCTTCGGACAAAAGTCCACGGTTTTGTTGGCCAACAATCCAATCCTGGGGCTATAGCAAACAGAGAGTCATAGGAAATCCCTACAAATTAGGGGAATTCCTTGGGGACCCCCCCCCCCCCAGGTCATCAGAACTCCAGAACTAGTGTCCCCAAATTTCCCCTCTATTACTTTTCTCGGGACAACCTAAAATGTTGGGATTTTCTTTTACTTTGTCTTCAAATGATAATGGTGAACAGTACAATAGAGAGGGTGAATCTCCTTAACGGGGTCACAGACAGCAATATAAACTGACAGGGGTTCTAATCCCTCTTCACATTATCCAAAACTAAAAAAAAAAAAGTTTTGCCTTTAGTTAGACTTTTTTTTAAACTTTATTGCTATCACAAGTGAGCTAACAAGCCCAACTCCCCCCCCCCCATGTGATAGCAGGGGCAAGTGACAGGTACTCTTTATTGGGGGCGTCGCATTTGGAGAGCACCATAAAAATGAGTGGGAGGCTCTAGTCTAGAGCCTTCTGGATCACTTTTATCAGAAAGCCCTTTGCCAGCTGTTAAAGCCGGTATCAAGCTCACAGCTACAGTAGCAACCTTGATCTTGATTTAACACCTTGTTTATCATAAATGTAACTCGGTAGACAAGTTGTTAAGCATACATTTTATTGTCAAAAGTATTGGGACGCCTGCCTTTACACACACATGAACTTTAATGGCATCCCAGTCTTAGTCCGTAGGGTTCAATATTGAGTTGGCCCACCCTTTGCAGTTATAACAGCTTCAACTCTTCTGGGAAGGCTGTCTACAAGGTTTAGGAGTGTGTCTATGGGAATGTTTGACCATTCCTCCAGAAGCGCATTTGCGAGGTCAGGCACTGATGTTGGACGAGAAGGCCCAGCTCACAGTCTCCGCTCTAATTTATCCCAAAGGTGTTCTATCGGGTTGAGGTCAGGACTCTGTGCAGAACAGTCAAGCTCCTCCACATCAAACTGGCTCATCCATTATGGACCTTGCTTTGTGCACTGGTCCAAATCATTTGGTGGAGGGGGGATTATGCTGTGGGGTTGTTTTTCAGGGGTTGGGTTTGGCCCCTTAGTTCCAGTGAAGGGAACTTATAAGGCGTCAGCATAGCAAGACATTTTGGACAATTTCACGCTCCCAACTTTGTGGGAACAGTTTGGGGATGGTCCCTTCCTGTTCCAACATGACTGCGCACCAGTGTACACAGCAAGGTCCATAAAGACATGGATGAGTGAGTTTGGGGTGGAGGAACTTGACTGGCCTGATCTCAACCCAATAGAACACCTTTGGGATGAATTAGAGAAGAGACTGCGAGCCAGGCCTTCTCAACCACATCAGTGCCTGACCTCACAAATGCTCTTCTGGAAGAATAGTCAAACATTCCCATAGACACCCTCCTAAACCTTGTGGACAGCCTTCCCAGAAGAGTTGAAGCTGTTATAGCTGTAAAGGGTGGGCCAACACAATATTGAACCCTACGGACTAAGACTGGGATGTCATTAAAGTTAATGTGCATGTAAAGGCGGGTGTCCCAATACTTTTGACAATATAGTGTATATGCCTTTGTTCATTTTCATTACATGGTGGGGGGGGGCAGGGAGATTAGTAGTTCACAGAAGGAAGATAAAATTAGTTTATGCTTCCAGTTCACCTCACAAGAAGGGATGAGGACACCACATTTCTGGCAGGATCAACCATAGTTACATATAGTTAGTTACATGGTTAGTAAGGTTGAATAAAGACACCAGTCCATCCAGTTCAACCTGAGTGAGTGTGGGTGCGTGTCTACAATTGTCCCTATTTATTTAATATACCCATATAGCGCCGTCAATTTACAAGCACTCCACACCTACATCGCACACTCACATCGGTCCCTACCCTCAAGGAGCCCACAATCCAAGGTCCCCAACTCACATTCATATATTGGGCCAATTTTGGACAGAAGTCAATTAACCTACCAGTTAATTGGCTTAACCAGTATTTTCTGTACTGGTTGAAAATATTCTAGAAAAAAAAGAAAACCATTGCAGCCACAACATCTAAGGATTGGTGATCTGCAGTATATTACTTTTGGGTATAGTTGTGGTTTTTGGGGCTTATTTGAGCAGAAGACTATTGTTTTATCAGTGTACTTTTGAACCTATTGGAGGAAATCCAAACCACCAAAGAACCCGCATGGAAGGAGAGTAAGGATATGGACTTCTGTGTTACATAAGAAATAATGATCTCTTGCAGTGAGGAGTTCCTAATGAGAGTCAGCCCTCCGGTGTTCTTAGAGCTCTCGGCTGATCAGGGGCTCGTCCCTCCCGTTTTTGTCATTTTCCACGACTAATTTCCCTTTTGCTCGCCATGATGGAGACCGGTGATGACAAGCATGCAAATCTCGGCATGTGGAAGCGTCCCACAGGAGATCTGTGCCGAGCGGACTTCGCATACTAAGGCCAATCGATAGGCCCGGCGTGCTCGGCGAGTCGTTCTCCCGCACTATGGAAGTCATTACCTCCATCCCAGCTCACAGCATTGCTACAGCAGGTTCAGTGTGAAGCCGAGGTAGCAATTGGCGGCTGAAACCCGCTGCCAAAAAGAGAGCCACAGGTGATGGAAAAAGAAATTGGTCTCTGCAGGGAAGAGCGTATTTCCAGTGTGTATGTGAAGCTAAGCATCCTGGTCTCCATCCAGATGGAGAGTAACTCCTTCTCTCCCGGAGAAGTACCTTGGCCGTGAAGACATTTTGAAGAAACATATAAATAGCTTTTATATTTAATTGTTTTTTTTTTTTTTTTTTTTAAGTTTTGCAAACTTTTTTTAAGTTTATGACAAAATTAGGAGATAATACAAGAATATCTGACTATAGAAATAATATTATCCTCGGTGGTATCAAAATATAGCATCATATGGTGAGATATGGCGTTATTATATAAAGCTCCAGGTTAATAGTTCTCAAACTTTTTTTCAGTCATGATGACACCCTTTAAAAGAACGCAATATCTTGAGGCACCCCCAAAGCAAATGTTACTTATCATCAATGGGAAACCTGAGACTGGGGTGATGCATAAAAGCACCTGGATAAAATGAACTTCACATTACAAGCCCCCCCCCCCCCCACTATGTCTATCATAGAATCCTCCCAATACATCAGAGGCAGCCCCCCCACCCCACCCCACATGCATTAGAGTTTCCTCTAAATATCAGGAGTACCCCCTATACATCAGAGTGACTCCTATACATCACAGTCCTCCCTACACATAATAGTACCCCCTATACATCAGAATCCCCTCTATAGAACTGAGCCAGCCCCATACATCATATCCCCCTTTATACATCAGAGCCCCCCTATACATTGGAGTACCCTTCTATACAATAAAGTACTCCCACTATAGATTGGAGTCCTCCCTATACATCTGAGTACCTATATATATATAGCAGAGTATCCCCAATACACCAGAGTCCCCTATATATCATACCCTCTATACATCAGAGCCCCCCTATACATCAGGCTTCCCCCTATACATCAGCATACCCTCTGTACATTAAGGTCTCCCCTATACATGAGAGTACATTTTTTACACCAGAATCCCCCCTATACATCATAGAACCCTGTATATATATATATATATATATATATATATATCAGAGTATCCCCTATACACCAGAGTCCCCTATATATCATACCCTCTATACATCAGAGCCCCCCTATACATCAGGTTTCCCCCTATACATCAGCATACCCTCTGTACATTAAGGTCTCCCCTATACATCAGAGTACATTTTTTACACCAGAATCCCCCCTATACATCATAGAACCCTGTATATATATATCAGAGTATTCCCTATACACCAGAGTCCCCTATATATCATAGCACCCTCTATACATGTTCCTTGGCTTTCATGATGCTGTTTTGTTCACTAAGGTTCTCTAACAAACCTCTGAGGGCTTCACAGAACAGCTGTATTTATACAGAGATTAAATTACACACAGTCAGACTCTATTTACTAATTAGGTGACTTCTGAAGGCAATTGGTTCCGCTAGATTTTAGTCAGGGGTATCAGGCTGGGTTCACACCTATGTGAATCGGATGCGGTTTCTCCACATCCAATTCGCATGGTGGGAGATTGTGACCGGCTCTCTATGGAGCCGGTTCACATATCTCCGCTGTGGCTCCGGTGCGAATTTGCACAGGGGGTCCTGTGTGTCTTTTGGTCCGTTTCAGGTCAAAAATTCTGGCTGAATCAGACCTGAAACTGTGAACATGGATGCACTGGACCCCTACTGTGAACCGCATGCGGCAATAGTGTGAACCCAGCCTCATAGTAAAGGGGGCTGAATACAAATGCCCCCCACATTTTTCACATATTTGTAAGCGATTTTGAAAACCATTTATCATTTTCCTTCCACTTCACAATTATGTGCCATTTTGTGTTGGTCTATTACATGAAATCCTAATAAAATAAGTTGTAAAGGTTTGGTTCAGATGGTGTCAAGCGTGTGTGGCGGCCACCAGGTGAGGAGTACAAAGACAAGTGTGTCTTGTCTACAGTCAAGCATGGTGGTGGGAGTGTCATGGTCTGGGGCTGCATGAGTGCTGCCGGCACTGGGGAGCTACAGATCATTGAGGGAACCATGAATGCCAACATGTACTGTGACATACTGAAGCAGAGCATGATCCCCTCCCTTCAGAGACTGGGCTGCAGGGCAGTATTCCAACATGATAATGAACCCAAACACACCTCCAAGACGACCACTGCCTTGCTAAAGAAGCTGAGGGTAAAGGTGATGGACTGGCCAAGCATGTCTCCAGACCTAAACCCTATTGAGCATCTGTGGGACATCCTCAAATGGAAGGTGGAGGAGCGCAAGGTCTCTAACATCCACCAGCTCCGTGATGTCATCATAGGGAGGGGAAGAGATCTCCAGTGGCAACCTGTGAAGCTCTGGTAGACTCCATGCCCAAGAGGGTTAAGGCAGTGCTGGAAAATAATGGTGGCCACACAAAATATTGACACTTTGGGCCCAATTTGGAATTTTTTACTTTAGGGGTGTACTCACTTTTGTGAGATACTGAATAATAAAGTTGGCAACTAATATTGGCCCTATAATTATTGCTCTCTCTCCAACAATGCAATATGTAACATGTGTAACACAAGAGATATTTTCATAGTAGGCACTCCCGACTTGTGTGCTAATTTTTTGGGGGGGAGGAGGGTTGGGGGGGGGGGGGTGTTGGTGGGGAGGGTGTAACTACTTGGATGTAATTTAATTTGTTTGCTGTATTTTTTCTATGAAAGTGTATTTATGTATGGCTGTGAGTTTTAAGAAAGCTCCTGTGATTGATTATCTTTATTTCTTATTGTGACATGAAGATCAGATCACATTTAGAAGCCACTCATGCAGAAATCCACACAAGATTCACAACTTTTCTCACAGCTGGTACATGTGAATAGTGAAGGTAATTGTGACACATGGTTTGCTGTGCATGTTTTCATCGCAGGATTTAAATATGTCAGAAAATGTCAAATACATTTATTAGATGTTAGGATCACTTAAATAAGGAAACTGATGTATAAAGAACATAGGAGCAGCTTGCGATTATTTGTTTTCATTCATTGAAGAGCCCCAATCAATAACCACATGGTACTGATAGGCTGCAGCTCTACAATCAGAGCCATCCTTAATATTAATTGTACAATGAGTAAACATTATCTTGCCCCTCCACCCCCCCTCCCAATCAATTTCGCTCTCTATACTCCAACATCCCAAAAAAATAACATAAACATCTCAACAACCTTTAATAATGTGAACATTAAGAAATGGTCCACACTCACTGACTGGTCCAGGCTTACTGATTGGTCGCTAGAAGTTACTGCACATTATTACAGCTCACTTATTGGTTGCTAAAGACTAATGCACATCATTACTGCTCACTGATTGGTTGCTAGAGGTTACTGCACATCCTTACCGCTCATTGGTTGCTAAAGGCTGCTGCACATATTTACCACTCACCCATTGGTTACTATAGGTTACTGCACATTCTTACTGCTCACTGATGGCTCACTAGAGGTTACTGTACACTGATTAGTTGCTATATGTTACTGCGCAGGACCTTAATGTGCTTCAGGACCTTAATGTGCTTCTTCTTGTGCCACGCCTTTTCTGCCTTGGCCATGCGTTTTGGGTCATTGTCATGCTGGAATACCCATCCACGTCGCATTTTCAATGATGGCTGAGGGAAGGAGGTTCTCACCCAAGGTCTGACGGTACTTGGCCCTGTCCATCATCCCTTTGATGCGGTGAAGTTGTCCTGTCCCCTTAGCAGAAAAGCATCCTCAAAGCATAATGTTTCCACCTTTATGTTTGACAATGGGGATGGTGTTCTTGGGGTCATAGGCAGCATTCCTCCTCCTCCAAACAAGACGAGTTGAGTTGATGCCAAAGAGCTCCATTTTGGTCTCATCTGACCACAACACTTTCACCCAGTTCTCCTCCGAATCATTCAGATGTTCATTAGCAAACTTCAGACAGGCCTGTACATGTACTTTCTTGAGCAGGGGGACCTTGCGGCGCTGCAGGATTTCAGTCCTTCATGGCTTAGGGTGTTACCAATTGTTTTCTTGGTGACTATGGTCCCAGCTGCCTTGAGATCATTGACAAGATTCTCCCGTGTAGTTCTGGGCTGATTCCTCATCGTCCTCATGATCATTGAAACTCCACGAGGTGAAATTTTGCATGGAGCCCCAGACCGAGGGAGATTGACAATTATTTTGTGTTTCTTCCATTACACTAACTGATGTCACCCTCTCACCAAGCTGCTTGGCGATGGTCTTGTAGCCCATTCCATCCTCGTGTAGGTCTACAATCTTGCCGCTGACATCCTTGGACAGCTCTTTGGTCTTGGCCATGGTGGAGAGATTGGAATCTGATTGATTGATTGCTTCTGTGGACAAGTGTCTTTTATACAGGTAACAAGCTGAGATTAGGAGCACTCCCTTTAAGGGAGTGCTCCTAACCTCAGCTCGTTACCTGTATAGAAGACACCAGGGAGCCAGAAATCTTGCTGATTGATAGGGGATCAAATACTTATTTCACTCATTAAAATGCAAATCAATTTATAACTTTTTTTAAATGCTTTTTTCTGGATATTTTTGTTGTTA
This sequence comes from Lithobates septentrionalis, assembly GCA_037952835.1. Lineage (NCBI taxonomy): Eukaryota > Metazoa > Chordata > Amphibia > Anura > Ranidae > Lithobates > Lithobates septentrionalis. The sequence goes on from JBBDGP010004299.1 coordinate 169,767, forward strand.
TTCTGTCTCTCACTGTTAAAAAAAAAACTACTATTAAAATTATAGACTGATCATTTCTTTATCAGTGGGCAAACGTATAAAATCAGCAGGGGGATCAAATACTTTTTTCCCTCACTGTCTATCAGGTTTGGTTTCCACCCAGAGTCTGGGCACAATCAATCACCGTGCAGGTGGATGGACAGACAAGGAGAATGCCACAGACAAAACCAGGATACAGGAACCAGCAGCAATGATGGAGCTGGAGCGTATAAGCTCCTGCCACAGTAGAAGGAATAGTGTTCCTTCATCGGTCTTAGTGGGAGGAATAGTGCCCCATTATTGGTGTCAGTGGGAAGAAAAGTGCCCCATCGTTGTTGTCAGTGGGAAGAATAATGTTCCATTGTTGGTGTCAGTGGAAGGAATAGGGCCTCATTGTTTGTATGTGTGTGTGTGACATCAGTTGATACTGGAAGCAGCAGCTATGATGGAGCAGGAGCGCATACGCTCCTGAAACAGTAGAAGCAATAGTGTCCCATCATTGGTGTCAGTGGAAAGAATAGTGTCCCATCTTTGGTGTTAGTGGGAATTATAGTGCTCCACTGTTGGTGTCAGTGGAAGGACTAGTGCCACATCATTTGAGTCAGTGGGAGGACTATTGCCCCATCATTGGTGTCAGTGGGAGGAATTATGCCCCATTATTGGTGTCAGTGGAAGTAATAGTGCCCCCATCATTGGTGTCAGTGGGAGAAATTATGCCCCATCATTGATGTCAGTGGGAGGAATAGTACCCCATCATTGGTGTCAGTGGGAGAAATGATGCCCCATCATCGGTGTCAGTGGAAGGAATAGTGCTCCATCATTTGTGTCAGTGGGAGGACTAGTGCCCCATAATTGATGTCAGTGGGAGGAATTATGCCCCATCGTTGGTGTCAGTGGGAGGAATTATGCCCCATCGTTGGTGTCAGTGGGAGGAATTATGCCCCATCGTTGGTGTCAGTGGGAGGAATTATGCCCCATCGTTGGTGTCAGTGGGAGGAATTATGCCCCATCGTTGGTGTCAGTGGGAGGAATTATGCCCCATCGTTGGTGTCAGTGGGAGGAATTATGCCCCATCGTTGGTGTCAGTGGGAGGAATTATGCCCCATCGTTGGTGTCAGTGGGAGGAATTATGCCCCATCGTTGGTGTCAGTGGGAGGAATTATGCCCCATCGTTGGTGTCAGTGGGAAGAATAGTGCCGCATTGTTGGTGTCAGTGGAAGGAATAGGGCCTCATTGTTGGTGTCAGTGGAGGGATAATGCCCCAAGAGCCGGATAAAGGAAAACAAAGGGCCACCGTTTGAAGACCACTGATCTACAGGTGATACTCGAAAAATTAGAATATCGTGCAAAAGTTCATTTATTTCACTAATGCAACTTAAAAGGTGAAACTAATATACGAGATAGACTCATTATATGCAAAGCAAGAGAGTTCAAGTCGTGATTTGTCATAATTGTGATGATTACAGCTCATGAAAACCCCAAATCCACAATCTCAGAAAATTAGAATATTACATGCAATCAATAAAAAAAGGATTGTACATAGAACAATATCGAACCTCTGAATAGTATAAGCATGCATATGTACTCAGTACTTGGTTTGGGCCCCTTTTGCAGCAATTACTGCCTCAATGCGGCGTGGCATGGAAGCTATCAGCCTGTGGCACTGCTGAGGTGTTATGGAAGACCAGGATGCTTCAATGGCGGCCTTCAGCTCTTCTGCATTTTTCGGTCTCATGTCTCTCATCTTTCTCTTGGCAATGCCCCATAGATTCTCTATGGGCTTCAGGTCAGGCGAGTTTGCTGGCCAATCAAGCACAGTAATCCCACGGCCACTGGACCAGGTCTTGGTGCTTTCGGCAGTGTGGGCAGGCGCCAAGTCCTGCTGGAAAATGAAGTCAGCATCCCCACAGAGCTCGTCTGCGGAAGCAAGCATGAAGTGCTCCAAAATCTCCTGGTAGACGGCTGCGTTGACCCCTGGACTTAATGAAGCACAGTGGACCAACACCAGCAGATGACACGGCTCCCCAAATCAATACCGACTGTGGAAACTTCACACTGGACTTCAAGCATCTTGCAGTGTGTGCCCCTCCATTCTTCCTCCATATTCTGGGTCCTTGGTTTCCAAATGAGATGCAAAATTTGCTCTGATCAGAAAAGAGGACTTTGGACCACTGAGCAACAAGACCAGGTCTGTTTTCCTTTAGCCCAGGTAAGACGCTTCTGACATTGTTTGTTGTTCAGGAGTGGCTTGACAAGAGGAATAAGACATTTGAAGCCCATGTCCAGGATCCGTCTTTGTGTGGTGGCTCTTGATGCCTCCAGCCTCAGCCCACTCCTTGTGAAAGTCCACCAACACTTTAGAATGGCCTTTTCCTGACAATCCTCTCCAGGCTGCGCTCATCCCTGCTGCTTGTGCACCTTTTTCTTCCACACGTTTCCCTTCCACATCACTTTCTATTAATGTGCTTTGATACAGCACTTTGGGAACATTAAACTTCTTTTGCAATTACCTTTTGAGGTTTTCTCTCCTTATGGAGGGTGTCAATGATGGTTTTCTGCACAACTGCCAGGTCAGCAGTCTTTCCCATGATTGTGATTCCTAATGAACCAGACTGAGAGACTTTAAAAGGCTCGGGAACCCTTTGCAGGTGTTATGGCTTAATTATCTGATTGGAGTGGGACATTTTGATCCTAGAATATTGCACCTTTTCACAATATTCTAATTTTCTGAGATTGTGGATTTGGGGTTTTCATGAGCTGTAAGCCATAATCATCACAATTATGACAAATCACGGCTTGAACTATCTTGCTTTGCATCTAATGAATCTCATATATTAGTTTCACCTTTCAAGTTGCATTAGTGAAATAAATGAACTTTTGCACGATATTTCGAGTATCACCTGTATATGGAAAGCGCTGTGCAAATTGTTTGCGCTAAATAAATACCTGTAATAGATAAAATAAATACCCGTATTTATCGGCGTACAACACGCACAGGTGTATAACACACACATTCATTTTAAAGCGGAGTTCCACACAAAAATGGAACTTCCGCTTTTCCGAACCCTCCCCCCCTCTGGTGTCACATTTGGCACCTTTCAGGGGGGAGGGGGGTGCAGATACCTGTCTAAGACAGGCATTTGCACCCACTTCCGGCATAGACTCCCAGGCGAGTCTCCGCCTCTTCCTGTCCCTCCGCGCTGTCTCCTGGGAAACACACAGGTCCCAGGAGATAGTGGGGACCAGTTACGACGCGCAGCACGACTCGCACATGCGCAGTAGGGAACCGGGAAGTGAAGCCGCAACGTTTCACTTCCTGATTCCTTCACCTAGGATGGCGGCGGCAGCTGCCGAGAACCGAGCGGGTTCTCGGCGTCGGCTGCCGACATCGCTGGACCCTGGGACAGGTAAGTGGCCATTTATTAAAAGTCAGCAGCTGCAGTATTTGTAGCTGCTGGCTTTTAATATTTTTTTTTTAGGTAGACTCCCTCTTTAAGAGGGAAGTTTCAGGAAAAAAAAACTTTTTTTAAATAAGGAACTTTGAAGCAAAATAAAGGTCAGCGCCCATCTGCAGCTTCACCATTGCCATCAATGCCCATCTGCAACCTCACAAGTGCCATCAATGCAGCAGCCTCACCATTGCCATCAATGCAGCAGCCTCACCATTGCCTCAATGCAGCAGCCTCACCATTGCCTCAATGCAGCAGCCTCACCATTGCCATCAATGCAGCAGCCTCACCATTGCCTCAATGCAGCAGCCTCACCATTGCCTCAATGCAGCAGTCTCACCATTGCCATCAATGCAGCAGCCTCACCATTGCCATCAATGCAGCAGCCTCACCATTGCCATCAATGCAGCAGCCTCACCATTGCCATCAATGCAGCAGTCTCACCATCGCCATCAATGCAGCAGCCTCACCATCGCCATCAATGCAGCAGCCTCACCATTGCCATCAATGCAGCAGTCTCACCATTGCCTCAATGCAGCAGTCTCACCATTGCCATCAATGCAGCAGCCTCACCATTGCCTCAATGCAGCAGCCTCACCATTGCCATCAATGCAGCAGCCTCACCATTGCCATCAATGCAGCAGCCTCACCATTGCCTCAATGCAGCAGCCTCACCATTGCCTCAATGCAGCAGTCTCACCATTGCCATCAATGCAGCAGCCTCACCATTGCCATCAATGCAGCAGCCTCACCATTGCCATCAATGCAGCAGCCTCACCATTGCCATCAATGCAGCAGTCTCACCATCGCCATCAATGCAGCAGCCTCACCATCGCCATCAATGCAGCAGCCTCACCATTGCCATCAATGCAGCAGTCTCACCATTGCCATCAATGCAGCAGCCTCACCATTGCCATCAATGCAGCAGTCTCACCATTGCCATCAATGCAGCAGTCTCACCATTGCCATCAATGCAGCAGTCTCACCATTGCCATCAATGCAGCAGCCTCACCATTGCCATCAATGCAGCAGTCTCACCATTGCCATCAATGCAGCAGCCTCACCATTGCCATCAATGCAGCAGCCTCACCACTGCCATCAATGCAGCAGCCTCACCATTGCCATCAATGCAGCAGCCTCACCATTGCCATCAATGCAGCAGTCTCACCGTTGCCATCAATGCAGCAGTCTCACCATTGCCATCAGTGCAGCCTGATTGATGCCCATCTGCAGCCTAGAGGGGACAGGGAGGGGGGTGGGACAAGCGCCGACAGATTCCAAACAGTGAGAATCCAGTAAGGTAGACAGAACAGTGGTCCTATGCCGGCCCAAGAGACGAGACTTCCTATTACAGAGGCCGCCAAGTAAGCAGGAGATTCTCACTGTATGTAATCTGACGGCGCTCGTCCCGCCCCCCTCCCTGTCCCCTCCGAGGCAGCTAAAATTGAAGTATTGGCGTATAACACACACACACTATTTGCATCCGATTTTCAGGGTGAAAAAGTGTGTGTTATACGCCAATAAATACAGTATATTCTCTTTGAATGTGTGTATAGATTTATAGATGTTGACCAATATGCTTCCCAAGATTAGAATAGTATGTTATATGACAGACTAAAAATGGAACAAAATAGTAAAGTATAGTAAGCAGCCCCCATCATTAATTATCTAAAAATATCACCTAAATTAAGATGCTTGTTTTGCTTGTATACATTAACGGGTATGGCTACCATTTTTCCCGCAGGGGATTTAATGTTACCCAATTATCTAGTTCCTCCCAGGAGAACCAGTGGTGAATATAAGATATCTGAGGACAAGTATTTAAAAATGCAAGTGGGCTAATAACGGGACGGTATAATTGGCGCATATAAAATGACGGTATTAGAGAATTATAGCCTGATCATGCATGGCAGAGCTGTAATGTCGTTTGTCTGAAGATTTTTTTTCTTAAAAAAAAAAAAAAAAGGAAGTAAAGCCAAAAGAAAAATAGTATTTAGCCGAAGACGGCTGTCATTGGCCCAGTGCCTCTCCCCTTTAATTTTCCACATGATATGATTTATGAGATGCAAATTTATTTAGCGTTAAAGAAGAGTCTTGGCGGTGGAATTCTCACTCCGTGCTGCTCATTAATCATCTCAGACAATGAGTGAGAGAGACTCAGGTACAATGTATCCTTTACTTAATTATAGCTTAGTGCCTGATAAAGGCCATGAAGCAAGATGATGGGATGGATGAAAGATTTTAATACTCGCTCGCACATCTTCAACACTCTTTCTAAATTTTCTGCTCCCTTTTAAAAGGCATTAATCCGCACGCTTAGCGGCATGTTCATGACTCTTCTGATGATAAATAGGTCACGGCTGCAGACGATGTACCTTTTGTATCACATGTCCAGATATAAAATTAACCTGGATCGGCGCCTACAATTAATTTTTACGGCTAAAAAATCTGCGGTTCAGATATTAAAGTGTAACTTAAAGTATGATGTTTGAATGTGATAGACATAGGAGACAAGACAACGGTCATGTAGAGCAGAAAATACTTTAATCTTTTTTTACAATAACGCCGCCATTACTGACCAGTCTGTATAGAAAATCCAGCAGTCTCCTTAAAGAGGAACTGCAGTCTGCTCACATAATTTGTAATAAAAACATCTTTGCCATTCTCAAGCTTCCCTCCAACCACTTTGCATATTATTTTTTTTATATACTGTGATTCTGTACTTGCCAAATATGCTGCAGAAATCTCCCCCAATGAGTCTGGCTGCAGCAATTTTAACTGTGGGCAGCTGAAGCTGCTGCCTGTTCACTTCCTGGATTTACACAGAGGCACACCTCCAGCTCTGCAGCTCTCATTGGCCCTCTTATGACTCACCCCCCCCCCCCTCCCTTCCTGGCAAAACTCTCACGAGAGTGAGAGAGAGAGAGAGCTGTGCATGATGTCATAAGCCTAGGCTTTTTAACAGACAAGAAACAGGAAGTGGGCTGTATAAGGTAAAAAAATGTTTTACTACAACAAGGGCAGAAGATTTAATAGGTGGAAATTTGAAAAAATGACTGAAGTTCTGCTTTAAGGTCAGGTTCACATACACTATATTACCAAAAATATTGGGACGCCTGCCTTTACAAACACATGAACTTTAAGGGCATCCCAGTCTTAGTCCGTAGGGTTCAATACTGAGTTGGCCCACCCTTTGGAACTATAACAGCTTCAACTCTTCTGGGAAGGCCGTCCACAAGGTTTAGGAGTGTGTCTATGGGAATGTTTGACCATACTTCCAGAAGCACATTTGTGAGGTCAGGCACTGATGTTGGATGAGAAGACCTGGCACACAGTCTCCGCTCCCAAAGGTGTTCTATTGGGTTGAGGTCAGTCAAGTTCCTCCACCCCAAACTCGCTCATACAAGTCTTTATGGACCTTGCTTTGTGCACTGGTGCGCAGTCAGGTTGGAACTGGAAGGGGCCATCCCCAAACTGTTCCCATAAAGTTGGGAGCATGAAATTGTCCAAAATGTCTTGGTATGGTGACGTCTTAAGAGTTCCTTTCACTGGAACTAAGGGGCTAAGCCCAACCCCTGAAAAACAACCCCCCACCATAATCCCCCCTCCACCAAATGATTTGGACCAGTGCACAAAGCAAGGTCCATAAAGACATGAATGAGCGAGTTTGGGGTGGAGGAACTTGGCTGACCTGCACAGAGTCCTGACCTCAACCCGATAGAACACCTTTGGGATTAATTAGAGTGTAATGCCCCGTACACACGGTCGGACATTGATCGGACATTCCGACAACAAAATCCTAGGATTTTTTCCGACGGATGTTGGCTCAAACTTGTCTTGCATACACACGGTCACACAAAGTTGTCGGAAAATCCGATCGTTCTGAACGCGGTGACGTAAAACACGTACGTCGGGACTATAAACGGGGCAGTGGCCAATAGCTTTCATCTCTTTATTTATTCTGAGCATGCGTGGCACTTTGTCCGTCGGCTTTGTGTACACACGATCGGAATTTCCGACAACGGATTTTGTTGTCGGAAAATTTTATCTCCTGCTCTCCAATCCGAAAATCCGATGGAAAATGTCCGATGGAGCCCACACACGGTCGGAATTTTTGACAACACGCTCCGATCGGACATTTTCCATCGGAAAATCCGACCGTGTGTACAGGGCATCAGACTGCGAACCAGGCCTTCTAATCCAACATCAGTACCTGACCTCACAAATGCACTTCCGGAAGAATGGTCAAACATTCCCATAGACACACTCCTAAGCCTTGTGGACGGCCTTCCCAGAAGAGGTGAAGCTGTTATAGCTGCAAAGGGCGGACCAACTCAATATTGAACCCTACGGACTAAGACTGGGATGCCATTAAAGTTCATGTGCGTTTAAAGGCAGGTGTCCCAATTCTTTTGGTAATATAGTGTATGTGCTGCTGCGGTTTGCAGTTCAGTGCATTCCTGTTCTCTGGTTCAGGTGCGATTCAGTTGCAAATTTTTGCCTGAATTCGCACCTGAACCGCACCCAAAAATGCACAGGACCCTCTATTGAGAGCCAAATATCTTGTTTGTCTATTGTATGGATTCTGACCAAATCCTTTTGGGCAGGAGCATCCAATCCCTCATCAGTGCCTCTCATTAGTGTCCACCTGTGTCATAGGTGGAGACCTTTAGTTCTCCCATATAGAGGAGTGTATGGCTCCCATGGTTCAGAGATGCAGGATCTCCCAGTCTATGGATAGTGTAGGACCCACTAATCATGGGGTACTTTGTCGCCATAAGTGGGCTTAAGCACCATATAGCAATATGGTGTGACCAAATCCCCATATTTTTTGATAATGTTTTTTGAAAATGTCTAGGTGTTTTAAATAGCCTTGCAGGAGGTAATTGTCTTTCCTGACAGACTCCATGGCAGCCTACGTGTGGGTTAACCCCGCCTCCTCTCCAATGCTATAGGACCCCATTCCCATAAATGAGTACTCACCACTAGCTACTGCGTTCCTTTTTTGTCCTCCTCCAATGGACCTACTCAAGATGTTCGCGTCCGGTCGGACGGATCCAGGATTATGGCATACCTCTTGCGGTGCAGCTCAGGGCCCAGCCATGGGCGGGCGAGTAGCGTCTGAGGCTGAAGGTTTTCCCCTTGTGGTGGAGGGATGGTTGCCTCTGTATGCCGAAAGATTCTGGACGCATCAACGGCTGGCAAGGTCGGAAGTATTTTGTATGTCTCCATGGCAGTGTTTCTCTGTGTATTATGTCTTCCCCCAGGTGTCCCCGGCTTCTATTGCAGGAGTCCGGTCGTTTGTGGGTCCTTTTTTCCGCCCCTCATGGCGGCTGGAGCGCTGGTGCGTTCCAGCTCGCCTCAGCACTTCCGGGTACGGCGTTCGTTCCGTTCGCGTGTGCGCAGTAGCCTCCTCGGGACCGAGGCTTGGCTCGCGCATGCGTAGTACGGCATAATGCTCTGGAACCACGCATGCGCGGTACGATCGTCAGCCTACGGCGCAGGCGCGTCTTGGGCGGTGACGTCATGGGCGTGGAGCTTCAAATTCCGCTCTGAGTCTCCCTCACAGTGGGATTTCCCTCACGGTGAATGGGAGTGGAGCGGTCTTCCCCATGCCCAGCTCTGGTCAACGCTAGGTGAGTGTTTGCAGTACATAGGTATACATTGTGTATGCAGAAAAAAAAAAAAAAAAAAAAAAGGGGAGAAAAATAATATAATAAAATTATTTTCAATTCATGAATAAAAAAAAAAAAAAAAAAAAAAAATTTTCTTCTCCTTTTATGATATGTTATATTCGCTTTAGGGCAAAAGACTCCTCCTTACTAGTTTATTGGCCCATTCAGGCCATTTTTTCTTTCTGCAGACCAGCCGCATTGTGTCGCACTTCTTCTGCGAAAATATGGATAATTCACCGCCTTTAAGTGGCCAGCCCTCTCGCACAAGGTATGTGCTTAAGAGGGGAGGGGTGGAAAGTCAGTCGCATGGTACATGCGTTATCTGATGTTGGTCCCTACTGTGTTTTTTCCTCCCAGCCCTTCTAGATCGGACCCTCAGATTGCGGTCCAGAATGAGAAAGACCTTGCCAGGCCACAACGCCAGTCTCCTTCAAGATCCAGACGAAACTCTGCATCTGGAGACCACCACCAGGGGAGACAATCTCATTCCTCCTCCAGACACCGCTCCCACCGCCATGACAGCCGCTCTGATCGAAGGGCCTGCTGGGGATGTGGAACAAGAGTTCCGGAGGGCAAATCACTATGTGATCGGTGCTATGCCCGGGCGGTCAGGGAAAAGGAAACAGAGAACCAACACTTGGAATCTCTAGTTAAACGTGTGGTACAGCAATCCCTAAAAGAGCTGGACTCTCCCCACACGCTGAGCCAGTCTACTTCACTGTCTGGCCCTCCGGCTGATGAGACCCGTGATGACCCGGGCACTTCTCAACCTTATGCGGCCTCTCTTGATTCCTCAGATGATGATCCTCAGGAAGAAGAGGAATTTGGAGGCTTCGATTTCAACATGGTGTCACCTTTAATTAAAGCAATCAAGGAGGCCCTTAAATGGGAGGATCCTGCGACTCCCCCAGCTAAACAGAAGAAATTCTTCAAACACCTTGGAAAAGAGCGTTCAAGTTTCCCGCTCCTTTCAGAGCTGAAGGGGATTATAGATGAAGAATGGGGTAAGACGGACAGGAAGTCCTCGATGGTCAATAAGGTCTCCAGATTGTACCCCTTCAAGTCGGAAGAGGTAAAGTACCTAGAGAATGCTCCCCTTGTGGACGCTGCCCTAATGCGGCTGGCTAAACATGTCACACTTCCCCTAGAGGATACGGTATCCTTCAAGGATGGTCTCGAGAGAAGGATTGACCAGGATCTGAAGAGGATCTATGGGCTGGCCGGCACGGCCTGCAAACCGGCTTTGGCTCTGGCAGCCATGTCAAAAGCCATGGAGGCTTGGACGGAAAATGTGGATTCCTTCCTTAAGGGTATTTCGGAAGAGCTAGCAGGAAGTTCAGCAGCTGCAGAATTAAAGCTAGCAGCAGTCTCCTTGGGGGAGGCATCCATTGATTTGATACGCCTTTTGGCGCGAATTATGTTGTCGTCAGTCACGGCTAAGCGGGCCTTATGGTTACGCCCTTGGCTTGCTGACCCTATTTCCAAACAGGCTTGGTGTAAGATTCCCTTTGAGGGATCCTCACTGTTTGGCAACAAACTCGACGATGCCATATCGCGTGCCACGGTTGGCAAGTCGGGCTTCCTTCCCCAGGATAGACGCCTTCTTGGTCGGAAGAAACCTCAGTTTAGAAGACGTTCTCCAGAGCGATCCAGGGAAGCTCGCTCTTACAAGCCCGGTAGGGACTTTAGGAAGAGCTGGAACAGAGGTCAAGCTTCCTTTCGTAAGTCCACTAAAGGCCAGACATCCAGTGGTCGTGAACAGGCGAAGTCCTTTTGAGATTGCGCCCGCCCAGGCGGGTCAGGTAGGGGCACGGCTGAGCCTCTTCCGGCACGTCTGGGTGGCCTCGATCTCGGACTTCTGGGTGATAAGAACAGTCTCGACAGGTCACAGATGGACCTTCTCCAATGTTCCTCCTCCCAGATTTGTCTCCACTCTTCTTCCCCGGTCGGAAGAACAAAGACAGGCCCTACTGTCCTATGTGGACCTTCTAAAGTCTCAAGGAGCAGTTGTACTCGTCCCCAGGGACGAATGGTTTCAGGGGGTATACTCCCCTCTTTTCCTAGTTCAAAAAAAGAGTGGCTCTTGGCGCCCGGTCATAGACCTGACCTACCTGAACAAGTTTATAGTGCAAGGGAAATTCAAGATGGAAACTCTGGCGACCATTCAGCAAGCTATTCAGCCAGGCGATTGGATGATTTCCATCGATTTGAAGGACGCTTACTTCCACGTCCCAGTAGAAGAGGGGCTTCACAAGTACCTACGTTTCCATGTAGGACAGGATCATCTGCAGTTTATTTGCCTCCCCTTCGGGTTGACAACTTCCCCTCGGGTCTTTTCAAAAATCCTCTTGGCCACAGTAGCTCTCATAAGGTTAAAGGGGGTGCGGCTCTACCACTACCTCGACGACCTCCTGGTTCTGTCCCAAAGCAGGGACCAGCTGCTGGCACACCGGGAACAGGTGATCTCCGCCCTATCCAGCTTCGGGTGGCTCCTGAATCTAGCAAAAAGCCACCTAATTCCGGCTCAACGCCTAATATATCTGGGAGCACAGTTCGACACCGTAAGAAGCACTATTTCCCTTCCACTACAGAAAATTCCGGTGGTCCGGGACAGAATTTCTCAGGCTTTACATACCACACACCTGAAAGCCTCTCAGTGTCTAGAAATCATTGGTACAATGGTCTCCACGTCTCCCATGGTCAAGTGGGCCTTGTGGAGATTACGTCCCTTCCAGTCAGGGTTCCTGCAGCAGTGGAGAACAGGGGACAAGAGTCAAGTCATCCGGGTGACATCTTCAATGCGGAACAGCCTCTTCTGGTGGCTTCAACGCAAGAACCTCCTGACATGTCACTCCATTGCCCCCATCTCCTGGATCACGGTCACGACCGATGCCAGCGGGACGGGTTGGGGAGCCCTCTGCGGTTCGAACCTTGCCCAGGGAAAATGGGATCCATGCCTCCCAGTCCCGGGTTCAAACGTCCTGGAACTCAGAGCGGCCTGGTGTGCACTTCAATCCTTCTCTCACCTATTGAGAGGGAACTCAGTGCTGTTAAGAATGGACAACACAACGGCAGTCGCCTACGTGGAGAGGCAAGGGGGTACCCGGAGTTCCAATCTCCTTCGGGAAGTCGAGCCCATCCTTTCTTGGGCACAGAAGAACCTGTGTAACATTTCGGCGGTGTTTGTCCCAGGAGTCCAGAATACCCAAGCAGACTTCCTCTCACGCACCGAACTGGACAACAACGAGTGGTCCCTGCATATGGAGACATTCAGATGGGTCTCATCACTAGGGATCAATCCCGAGGTGGATCTATTCGCCTCCCGTCACAACTACAAGTTGGAGAAGTTTTATGTCAGAGGTCATTGCAGCCAGGCTCTCGGGTCGGACGCACTGACGGATCTTTGGAGATTCAACAAGGCTTATGCCTTTCCGCCACTTCCAGTCATCCTGAGATTCCTGCAGAGGCTCCGTTCGGAATCAGCCGAAGTGTTGACGATAGCTCCATACTGGCCGAACAGGCCGTGGTTCCCTCTCCTTGTCCAACTCAGCTTCAGGGACCCGGTGCCTCTCCCTCTCAGGCCGGACCTTCTTTCTCAGGGGTCAGTTCTGCACCCACGCCCGGCAGTACTGAGACTGATGGTCTGGTTCTTGAGAGGGAGAGGCTAATCTCGCTTGGTTGCGCTCCCACAGTGATCTCAACTCTCATGAGCTCAAGAAGACCTAGCACGAATAGAGTCTACAGTAGAATCTGGTCCAAGTTTGTGGATTTTTGCTCTTCTAACGACAGGTCTTTTAGACATCCGGAGGTACAAGACGTCCTCAGCTTCCTTCAAACAGGTTTAGACCTACCATTATCCATCAGCTCGCTTAGAGTTCAGGTTTCGGCTCTGTCTGCCTTCTCTGGGTCCTCTTGGGCAACTAATCCGTTAATCCAGCAATTCTTTCGTGGTGCTTCAAGGCTCAAGCCCCAAAGGAAATCCAGGTTCCCCAAATGGGACCTGCCACTTGTTTTAGATTCAATCTCAGGACTCAGTACTACCGGGCCTTCCCCGCTCTCTATTAAGGACTTCTCAGCAAAAGTGGTCTTTTTAGTAGCCGTCACATCGGCGAAAAGAGTCTCTGAAATTGGCTCTCTGGGTTGTGAAGAACCCTTCCTGACGTTCTTCCCGGACTGGGTAGTCCTCATCCCTATGCTGGGTTCGAACCCAAAAGTGTCCTCGGTGTTCCACGATAATCAGGAGATAGTCCTTCCTACGTTCAGGTCGCCAGAGTCCTCCGAAATTCATCCTCTGGATGTAGGGGAAGCAATCAAAGAATACTTGAGAGTAACTTCTCCCTTCAGACGTTCTGGCCATTTATTTATTTTACACTCAGGAAGCAATAAGGGGAAAAAAGCTTCGATTAGGACACTCGCTACTTGGATTGTACAGACTATTCAACAAGCATACAGGGCGAAGGGCTTGGCTCCTCCACAGGCGGTGACAGCTCACTCCACCAGGGGAATGGCGGCTTCATGGGCGGCAGCTCGGCACGTGGCCCCGGACACCATATGCAAAGCGGCCTCATGGGCCTCTATCAATACTTTCATGTCTCACTACTGTATTGAGCCTGCTTCATTGTCCTCTGTAAACTTTGCTTTGAGAATCCAATCGGTTGATAGGACAAATTAAATTTGGTTTGATTTAACATACCCACCCGTGTGGTCGGCTAGTTATTTCCCACACGTAGGCTGCCATGGAGTCTGTCAGGAAAAAGGAAAATTTATTATCAAATACTTACCGTAATTTTCCTTTCCTGATGGACTCCATGGCAGACGGAGTTCCCACCCATTTGGTCATAGAGTAGGCTAGTTACGGAACGCAGTAGCTAGTGGTGAGTACTCATTTATGGGAATGGGGTCCTATAGCATTGGAGAGGAGGCGGGGTTAACCCACACGTAGGCTGCCATGGAGTCCATCAGGAAAGGAAAATTACGGTAAGTATTTGATAATAAATTTTCCTTTAGTATGCTGCCATGGAGGCACCAGGAAAGTGATAGAGCTCCGCCTCGACTCCTCCCTCAGGACCAGTGAATAGCATAAATTAAAGACGTAGTCCCTCCCCCAACATTCTCCTTTTTTTCCTCATACCTCTTGTGCTGGTGGAGAGTTGCAGTATGTCCATACCTCTGCAGTCGGCAGCGTCCGCCGGGTTTAGCCTTTCCCGTGCGCAGTCCCTGTTCTTGGGCCGCTCACAGCGCTGATAAGACTGGGAACCCCTCTGTGGATCTGTTGGGGTCTTCGTGCAGAGTTTCCTCAGGAACGCAGTCTGCCACCATAGCCTATGATGAAGCCAAAAGGAGTCGCATAAGGATCAGCTCCCTTTTCTTCCAGGCCTGTGATTTTTCATTTTTTTCTCTTTCCATCTCTCATTTTGAAAAAAAAAAAAAAAGAAGAAAGAAAATTGCATTTGTCTTCCCCCCCCCCCTTTTCCTTTGTTGTATCATCCCTTTTTCTTTCCTTAAATGAAGATATGAGTATAAAGGCTGTAAACATAGTGATACCTAATGTGTTCTGGAGACATCTGTTACTCTGTTGTTGTGGGGGCCGTGTTGTGTCTGTTTTTTTCCTTCTCTTGCAGACAGCGTGGGCTCGGCGTCCCCTTCGTTAGACTGCGCATGCGCGATCCAGCCGTCGCTCTCGGCTTCCAGGCGTCTTCTCGGTGGCTCGGCGGCGGTTCTACTGCGCAGGCGCGGGCGCGTGCGCGGTCTCTCGGTGCCGCAGCGGCCATCTTTGATTCTGGAAAAAGGGCCAATTTTGCCCTTTTCTTCCAAAAATTAAAAAAAAAAAAAAAGTAAGGGAGCAGAAGGACTGGGGGTTAATGGGACTGCCCCACCCACCCTTAGGCTATTTAGGATCAACTTTGGGAACTGATGGTAAGAGTTTCCTCGGCTGTCCTGCTAAGGTCTCTCTGGCTGCTCTGTGGTAAGTTTAAAAAAAAAAAAGAAAAAAGGGGAACAAAATGGAATTGTGCCTCCTTAAAAAAAAAAAAAAAAAAAAAGAGAAACAAAACATTCCTTTTCTTCCTTACCTTTTCTGCTATTTTTTCTTCTGCAGCTGATCCTTATGCCCAACTCCGAAATGAGCCACTCATCTTGCAATAAAGATCCTCACACCTCCGTTAGGTATGGGACCACCTATAAGTGAGTATAAAAAAAAAAAAAAAGGGCGCTCGCTGGCCTGACATGATTTTTTCTTAAAATCATAGCCCTACCCACTCCAAGAGGACCGAAAAATCCTCAAGGCACTGCGATGACGACAGCCCAAGTCGCAGATCTCGTTCTTCACGCCACCGGTCCCGCTCGTCAAGACGTGAGTCCCATTCTTCGCGACAGAGGTCAAGATCCACAAGACGGGACCGGTCCCCCTGTCCTAGATCCTACAAGAAGAAGAAGTGCTGGACCTGTGGGGCTAGTCCGCTGCCGAATAAAGTAGTCTGCAAGGACTGTTTTGCGGACTATGCGTCCAGCCGCGAGTTAGAAAACCAGCAGGTGGTGGACCTGCTCAAAAGAACTATGAAGGACTCCTTCTCTGATCTTGCGGCCTTGGTTCCTGCCCAGCCAGTCCCGCAGACGTCACAGGCACAGGATGTTGAGCTTGTTCTTCCTGGTCCTTCCGCGGCCAGTACGCCTCTACCTCCATCAGGCCGACTGGCCAGAGATTCCCCACCCGAAGACCTCTCGGGCGATTCGTCAGATGAGTCAGATCCTTCCGGCTTCAGCCATTCATTGGTAAAGCCATTCATCCAGGCAGTAAGAGCCGCAATAGCTTGGGAGGATACTGAAGAACCTCCCCAGGAAGCAAAAAGCTACTTCCCATTCCTTAAAAGGAAACAGGCTTTCTTCCCTTTGATGGGAGAAATTACGCAAATCATTCAAAATGAATGGTCTAGGACTGGTAAAAAGCTGTCGTTGGGCCGTTTCAATAAGTTGTATCCCTTGCCGGAGGCAGGAACAAAATCACTAAACTCCATACCTGTGGTAGATGCATCAGTGGTGCGACTCGCAAAGAATATTACCCTGCCTATGGAAGATTCCGCTTCTTTCAAGGATCCTCTTGACAGAAGAATCGATCTGGATCTCAAGAGGAGCTATTTAGCTGCAGGAGCGGCATGTAAGCCAGCGATCGCCCTCACCTCCGTATCTAATGCCATTAGAGCTTGGACGGATAACATTGAAACAGCGCTACGCCAGGATGTCCCCAAGGAAGACATAATTAAAGCCTTGGAAGAAATTAGATTGTCAGCAGACTTCGTTGGAGTAGCAGCTATAGACACGATTAGGTGTTCAGCAAGATCTATGCTGCACTCCGTAATGGCGAAAAGGGCCTTGTGGTTAAAACCCTGGACGGCGGATTTGGCTTCCAAGCAAAATTGGTGCAAAATCCCGTTCGACGGGAAGGCATTATTTGGAGACAAAATGGATAAAGCCATATCTAGGCTGTCAGGAGGAAAGTCAGGTATGCTTCCCCAAGACAGAAGGATGCGAAGATCCAGAGGGGGTTCTTCCAGGTTCCACCAGTCAAACCCTAGAGATTTCAGACAAGCAAGGCAGTTCAGAGATGGCAAAAGACCCTGGAGGGGCACTCCGGCATCCTTCTTGGGCAGAAAGTCGAAGGCCCCTCAGACTCCACATGAGCAGAAGCAGTCCTTTTGACGCCAGATTAGCCCAGACACTCCCGGTGGGAGCCAGACTAAAATTCTTTCTTCCAGTCTGGGCCAGCAAATGCCAGGATCCCTGGGTTCTCTCAACAATCCAATGGGGACACTTTTGGAGTTTCTCTCATCCCCCACCTCAAAATTCGTTCACACGAACAGAAATTCCATCCTCTCTGCGGAAGGCTCAAGCCCTAAGACAATTCGTATCGTCACTCCAACTTCAGGGAGCAGCTGTACCGGTTCCTTTGGCGGAGCGCTTCGCAGGCTTCTATTCCACTCTGTTTCTGGTTCCAAAGAGAACGGGTGGATGGAGGCCTGTGATCGATCTAAAAAGACTCAACAGGCACATACACCCAGAAAGCTTCAAGATGGAGTCTCTACAAACAATTACTCAGGCAGTACAGCCAACAGATTGGATGATATCAATCGACCTGCAGGATGCGTACTTACACGTGCCAATTCTACCTGCCTTTCAGAAGTATCTCAGATTTGCAGTAGGTCGGATCCACCTGCAGTTCCAAGCCCTGCCCTTCGGTCTGTGCACCTCCCCCAGGGTGTTCACCAAAATTCTAATATCCGCTTTGGTCCCCCTTCGGGAGAGGGGTTTGAGGATATACCACTATTTGGACGACATCCTCCTCTTGGCAAGCAGTCCGGGTCAGTTGGTGTATCACCGAGACATTCTTCTCCAGTCCCTGAGAGAACTAGGATGGTTGATAAACTCAGAAGAGTCAGCTTGCACCTACACAGCGGATGATCTATCTAGGTGCGATGTTCAACACCCGGGAGGGGACAGTGTCATTACCATCCCTGAAGATGAGGATTATTATCCAGAAGATGGTCAAAACCATCGCGAGCCGGTATCTATCGACATCGCAATGCCTGAGCCTCATTGGCACAATGTCTGCCTGTATACCGATGATTCCTTGGGCCCATTGGCATTTGAGGTATTTTCAGACGGGTTTCTTGGCGCAGTGGAAGAAACAGCGACTCTCTCAGACAATTCTGCTGACGGGAGAAATGCGCAGGAGCCTTCATTGGTGGACTCTGCCGGAAAACCTCTCCAAACCTCGTTATCTGGGTTCCCTCTTCTGGATCACAGTTACGTCCGACGCAAGTGGACAGGGCTGGGGAGCCCATTGCGGGGAAACAAGGATACAGGGGAGATGGTCCTGCTCCACCCAGGGAGTAGTATCCAACATACTGGAGATGAGAGCAGCGTTCTTGGCACTAACTTCATTGACTTCTCAGATCAGGGGCCAGAGAGTACTTTTATGCCTGGACAACAGGGCAGCTGTCGCATACCTGCAGAGGCAGGGGGGCACTCGCAGCACATCACTCCTCAGGGAAGTGGAGCCGATTATGCTCTGGGCAGAGAAGAACGTCCTAGACCTCAGGGCGATGTATCTCCTGGGAAGGTTGAACACGAAAGCAGACACGTTGTCGAGGAAATTCTTGGACAACAACAAGTGGGCTCTTCATCCCCAGGTCTTCCATCAGATTGCCAACCTCTGGGATCCCCCTCAAGTAGACCTATTTGCCACCCCGGGGAATGCCAAACTGACCAGGTTCGTCTCTCGCCTTCCGTATACGCAAGCGGAGGAAGTAGATGCCATGTCATGCCCCTGGAGGTTCACCACCGCATATGTCTTCCCCCCCCCCGGCCATTAATATTCAAGTTCCTCCTGAGACTTCTCAGAGAAACAGTCCAGGTACTGGCAGTACTCCCATATTGGCCGAAGAGACCCTGGTTTCCTCTAGCTATGCGCCTCAGTGTGAGCTCTCCAATCAGGATCCATCCTTTCCCTCAACTTCTGACGCAGGGCAGTTTAGTTCATCCAGACCCTCAGAAGCTGAACCTTCGAATCTGGAGGCTGAGAGGCGAAGGTTCGAGTCCCTAGGATGCTCCCCAGGGGTCATAACAACCCTCCTAGGAGCCAGGAAACCAGCAACCAATGCTATATATTCAAGAATATGGGACAAGTTCTTGTCATTTGCTGCCTCAAATGAGTTTAATCCAATCTCTCCTTCTACATCAGGTGTTCTCGGCTTCCTCCAATCAGGACTTGATCTGGGTCTTGGCCTAAGTTCTCTCAAAGTGCAAGTAGCAGCAATTTCTGCCGCAACAAATCAAAGATGGGCGGAAGAGCCCTTAGTAGTCACTTTCCTCAGAGGAGTGCTGAAGATCCGGCCACCTGCCAGACGGTCTTTTCCCAAGTGAGATTTATCCCTGGTCCTTGAAGTCCTCTCTGACCATCCATTTACCCCAGTGGAACAACTGACAATATGGAACATAACACTGAAAACGTTTTTTCTGTTAGCCATTACATCTGGTAGAAGGATCTCAAAACTCCACTCGTTGGGAATAGGTGATGACCACATCTCTTTTTTTCACGATAGAGTAGAACTTTGTCCCCTTCGGGGGTTCACACCTAAGGTCACTACTCCAAGCCACCTTTTGGAGCCCTGGGCACTACCAGTATTTGCTGAAGCAGATTCAGGATCATGTCACGAGCTGGACATATCCAGAGTGCTCAGAGCCTACCTAGAGGCCACTAGACCCTTCAGGAACTCGGAAAGACTCTTGATTGTTCCATTCGGTAAATACAGGGGCAAAGAAGCTACCTTCAGAACTCTGGCATCTTGGGTGGTAAAGTTAATCCAGAAGGCCTACAGGATAAAGAATATGGAACCTCCATCCCGAGTGAGTGCTCATTCTACAAGGGCAGTCTCAACCTCCTGGGCAGCAAGGGCTAACGTGTCATTAGAGACGGTGTGCAGGGCCGCCACCTGGTCTTCTCGCAATACTTTCCTCAGACACTACCGTATCGACCCAGGAGCTCTCACAACGGTTGAGTTCGGGAGAAGGGCGGTTCAGGCTGCAATGTCTCATTCTAATTAAACATTTATTGTTAAGCATTATCCCACCCGTGTCAGCTAGTTATTTATCACTAGTATGCTGCCATGGAGGCACCAGGAAAACGGAAAATTGTATCATACTTACCGTAATTTTCCTTTCCTGGTGCCTATCCATGGCAGCATACGCTCCCACCCTCGGTATTCTATTTTACGGAGAATGTTGGGGGAGGGACTACGTCTTTAATTTATGCTATTCACTGGTCCTGAGGGAGGAGTCGAGGCGGAGCTCTATCACTAGTATGCTGCCATGGATAGGCACCAGGAAAGGAAAATTACGGTATGATACAATTTTCCGTTTTTTTGCATGTGTGCGCTGTAATATTTTGTTCCCTATTGAGAGCCAGTCACATTCACATGTCATGTGAATTGGATGCGGTTTAAAACACATTCAATTTGCATGTATGTGAACCCAGCCTTAACCACTTGACCTCCAGAAGATCTACCCCCCCTTCATGACCAGGCCATTTTTTGCGATACGGCACTGTGTTAGTTTAAAGTGGGGTTCCACCCCCCCAAAAAAAAACTACATGAAAAATTGAAAAAAAAAATACATAATTACTTACCTCTAAATGCCTGTTGCTAGGTGGTCCCTCGTAGTCTGCCTCTTCCAGTGCCTGGGCTGGTGACATCACTTCCCCCTCGGCACAGGAAGGGCTCAGCTCTGCTCCCTCCCTCCTGTCAATCATCTGGGACCCATTACAGGTCCCAGGTGATTGAGAGGCCAATCACGGCGCGTGGCGCCGCTTGCGCATGCACAGTGGGTGGCAGGCTGTGAAGCCACAGCCCGGCGCCCACCGTTGCAATGCCGGCGCCGCTGAACGGAGAGGTAGACGAGCGTGGCTTCGATCCCCCGCATCGCTGGACCCTGGGACAGGTAAGTGTCCAAATAAAAGTCAGCAGCTGCAGTATTTGTAGCTGCCGACTTTTAATTTTTTTTTTACTGGACCCCTTGGGTGGAACTCCTCTTTAACTGACAATTGCACGGTCATGCAACGCTATAATAGCGCTGAATTATACGTCATTTTACCATCAAATAGAGGTTTCTTTTACTGGTATTTGACCACCTCTGCGGTTTTTATTTTTTGCGCTATGAACAAAAAAAGACCAATAATTTTGAAAAAAAAACCTATATTTTTTACTTTCTGCTAGAAAACATATTCAATAAAAATTTTAAAAAACCTAATTTCTTCATAAAGTTAGGCCAATATGTATTCTGCTACATATTTTTGGTCCGGCATAGGAAGGGGAGAGACTTACTTAATTTATTTTCAGAAACCAGATCCATTTAATTCCAGAAACCAATCCATTTTATCTCTCTCACCATCTTTTGCAACTTCATCTATGTACTCTGGGACTGGAAGCTATCAATCAATCTGAAGTCTCGGAACACATCAAAGGATTCTGTTTGTGGGTTGGACCATAGGTGTGCGCAGCCTATTACATTAGGGTGTGCACCCCAAAGTGCAAACCCACGGAAGCATAGTGAACTGTTTACTATGCTTTACTATGCTTCAGTTTGTGAATGAACACAGTGAGTGAGTGTGTCATTTAGAAAAGGAAGGGGCCAGTAAATTACATATTGACTACCCTGTTTCCCCGAAAATAAGATCTAGCGTGATTGTAGGTGATGGCTGCAATATAAGCCCTACCCCCCAAATAAGTCCTACCTGGTTTCCCTGAAAATAAGCCCTACACTGAAAATAAGACCTACAAGGACTTTAACTAGGGCTTATTTGGGGAGTAGGGCTTATACTGCAGCCATCTCTGACAATCGCGCTAGGTCTTATTTTCGGGGAAACAGGGTAGCCCTTTTCCCTGCTCTCCCTCCTGAAACATCCCCTAGGGGGGGAGCCCAGGCAGTAGAGGGAGTCGGCACCACACAGAGTGATTAGGATGTGCACAGGCACACCTGGCACACCCCGTGCGCACACCTAGGGGTTGGACCATATAAACGGTTGTGTATTTAAAGATACATCCCCCTCTATGGTTATACCTGATGATCCAACTTCCCATACATCTATGACCTTGGAGCCTCAATAAACATACAAATAGCCTTTTAAATATACAGTGGATACTGTGCCTGATATAAAACAATTCTCCTGAAGAAGCCAATAACCAAGGCGAAACATGTAGAGAATAAATCAGTTTGCACTTGTAAAAGTACTGTAATATCAAATACTCATCTTTGGATGTTTGTTTTTAACATTCTTCTAATACGTTTCTATTTTTCTATAAACAATTTTGTTGTAAATGTGCACCTTAAAAATCCCCAAAATATTATTCCTTGAATTATTTATTTATCTAACAGGGTATATGGTGCAGAATCCATGCTAGATGATAAACAAAAATTTCTTCTGAGTAGTGTGTTTATGTTTGACGAATGGGACTAAATTGCTTGTGGTCTCATAAAGTGATTAAACACAAGGCATTACAGGCTGAATTAGACAATCTTATTATGCTGCAGCACACACAGCTATATTAACCATAGTCGAGCTATTTATGGTGGAGCTCTACAAGTAGGAACTTGACCAAATATTCTATAAAACTGAGAGAACAATAAAAAATAAATGATCAGTACATGGGATGGTGCACAGAGTGTACAAGACATGATACGGGCAAAGAGAGATCGGAGCCGATATGTTCTGGGTGCAGACATACCGCAATGACTTAATAGCAAAATCTATATGTTGATGATGGCTTTGGTTGCTTAGTGTTGATGTTGATTATGTTGATGGATTTTTTCTTGCTTAGTGCAGCATAAAGAGGAAACAACATAACAAAAAAACCTTAACATTTCCACCTATTCCAGATGTATTGATACCCCGAAGGGTGCGGCTGTGGATTTAACAGGTTCCTTCCCCAAACAATGCAAACAGGAACACAGCAACAGTCCATTCACTCTGGCTCAGTAAACAGTCTTTTTAGTATTCATTGCTGAAGAAGAAACTTGTAACAGGAAGAGGACAATGGGGAGTGGAATACCCCAAAATGCTTTAGCACAATTCTGCATGTAAGTGGGTTGGAATAGCCAGATACAGTAGGTGCTGCTTAGCCGGGACTCGGGAGAGTAGGAGTTAATGCCTTTCCCGGTCTTTTGGCGGAGTCTTCTCTGGGTTCCAGTCAGGGGCGGACTGACCATTGAGCCACTCGTGCACTGCCTGAGGGCCCTGGGCCACTAGGGGGCCCCAACAGGGTTGCCAGCCTCAGTAAAACCAGGGACAGTATGTATAAATCTGTGTTTTTTTTACATCTGTCTGTGTATACTGTGTGTACATGTATGTGTATACTGTGTGATTGTATACTGTGTGTGTGTATACTGTGTGGCCCCATAATCTCTGATTGCCTGGGGGCCCCATAATCTCCTATTGCCCGGGGGCCCCATGAGTTATCAGTCCGCCCCTGGTTCCAGTCCACTAATCCTGTGTTATGTAAATATGGGACAGTGGTCTGGAGAGGTATTTGGAGAGGGTTTGAGGATTTTTCCTCATGGAGAACCCAAGAGAGAGAGAAAGCTGAAACTGGGGTTCGTAAGGGAGAGAGATAGGGAATGAAACCAGCGAGGAGCAATAGGCGGTCAGCTATCACCAACAGGATGTAAAGTATTCTGAAACTTGGGTTCTCCCTGAAGACACCAATACTCGAGCATGCCTCTGAGGGACCTACATCTGCGTTGGAGTGCCTCTGAAGGACTGTAATTGCTGGACTTCATCTTTGCAGGTATGCCAGGGCAGCGCAAGCCTGTAGTTAGGACTCGGAGTAGGGACATATGAAAAACCTTGTGTTTTGTATGTTGGACTTTGAAATGTTAATATTGCACCTTTCATAAGTAAATTATTGAAACCCTGTCTTTGCCTGGTGAAATAAACATTGGGTGGTCGTGGATTCCCCCTATTTATTATAAATATGTATTAACTTGCTATTCCAATAATTAGCTAGTCTAGCAAAGCTCTGATAAAGTTAATAGTGATGGTACAATAACAAGGTTAGCGATAAAAATAAATACACTGTTTAAATAAGCAAGACTTGTAGTTCTGCAACAGCTGGAGGACTCCAGGTTGCCTACCACTGCTCTAGTATGTGCCACATAGTAAGACTGGGCCAATGTAATTATGTAAAAAAATCCATACCTGAAATTCTTCATTAAAAGAGAAGTATGGACTTTAAAAAGAAAGCATTACACTCACCTAGGTGAATGCTGCATCTGTTCCCCATAGGCTCTGCAGGGAGAACTGAGCGTGACTGTCAGTCTCCGGCTCTCTGCTCTGCCCTCCCCCAGCGCTCACTGGAGCGCTGGGCTGTAGAGGAGGTGGGAGCCAGGAAGGGAGCCAGACAGATAGCCGAGAGGCTGAGCCAGGTGCCAATCCAGGTTTCTGGGTGGATCACGACCATATTGTCGGGATCTTTTCAGAACCTGGACTGGCTGAATGATGTTAGCCATGTGCGGACTTTAGCTCACTGTAGGCTGAAAATGGGTCAAAGGAGTGCAGAACGAACTGTACTTCCGTGACCTACACTCGCCTTTAAGTCTATTTTGATTTGCCAGCACCTGCTGTTGACTCTGTGTTAGCCTTTTACAGTCTGCTATACAGCCCAAAACCAGCTGTTGACCAGACCAGTCCTCGTATTCACACTGGGAGAAATACCATTAAAGGTACAGTTCACTTCTAATCCATTTATATTTTTTCAATTTCAAGCCGTGATAAAGGGGACTTTTTTGGACCCCTGAAATGTGTAGGCTACTCTTTCATTTGCCCCCCTGACCCTTACTGGAATAAAGTCATATCTGGACCTTTTAGCAGTGGTGTGGCACTTCGGTTTACATTTTTCGACTTACATAGATGGCAGGTTACGGGTATTGGGGGTAGTGCCATACATGGCCCATGTTTGTTATGATGATTATCAAGAAACAAGAAAAACAGGAAAGATGAAATGATGTTCAATAATGGGCAGCACAGTGGTGTAGTTGGTAGCACTCTCACCTAGCAGTAAGAAGGGTCGCTGGTTCGAATCACAACTACGACACTACCTGCCTGGAGTTTGCATGTTCTCCCTGTGCCTGTGTGGGTTTCCTCCGGGTACTCCGGTTTCCTCCCACACTCCAAAGACATGCTGGTAGGTTAATTTGCTTCTGTCTAAATTACCCTAGTATATATATGAATGTGAGTTAGGGACCTTAGATTGTAAGCTCCTTGAGGGTAGGGGGCCGATGTGAATGTACAACGTATATATGAAAAGCGCTGCGTAAATTGACGGCGCTATATAAGTAACTTAAATAATAATATATTGCTTAATATTCTATTACAATGAATAACCATATTCAATGTTCTGGAACATGTATCGTGTATCCATCACTCTTGCATTGGATTTCATTATGTATGTACAAATGTGTTGGTGCTGGCATCTCGTGGCAATTCAGTGTAATTACAATCTGTTATTTTCGTATCTGTAAATGGTATTTTCCAGTTTACCTATATTGAGGCTAGCTGGTTATTCCTTAGATCAGTGGTTCTCAACTTCTGTCCTCAGGACCCACAACAGGCCAGGTTTGCAAGGTAACTGAAATACATCACAGGTGCTATCATTTGCGGCTCAGTGATTGCAGTATTCTAGTCTGCATCTCTCCAAGGTAATACTTAAAATCTGGCCTGTTAGTGGGTCCTGAGGACAGGAGTTGAGAACCACTGCCTTAGATAGATCTCTGCCTTCTTCTTCATGTTCCCTCAGTAAGTTACCAGCCTTCATAGTGGGGGACAAGGCTTGAAAAATGGTCTTAATACACTTCAAATGACCAGTGAACATCCTATGTACTGTATTATAACATGTAAAGCTACATGAGGAGGGAAGTGATAGGGTAACGGCGCCAATGTGAATAACAAATAATTCTAATGCTGCACCTAAAATTAGTAACAACTAATAGCTCATGAAAAATATAGATAAAGGGCGCAATAGCCAAATTATAATAAATACACAATGTTAACCAATTAATAAAGTGCATATAATATTGACAAATCTGAAATGTCCATAACACACACAAATCTTCTTGTATATGCTCCAACACCGTGAATTCTAAACTGCAGTGTGCTTCAAAAATCTCACTTAAAAAGGTGCTTCACCCGAAGTTATACTGAAATGCCTCGGCCACAAAGTTACCATAAAGCATGAGAATATAGAGAAATCCTCGATTCAATGATATAGCCCCTTCAGGAGTCTCATTCCAATCAATCATCCATGTGCAGGAGAGACCGGATCCCAACCCAATAAGCAATTTTTAAACGTAAAATTCTTCACCTTATAATGACCTCTTGCGACAAAAGTCGCACTAACCTCTACTACATTTATCCAATTGGCAGTAAGTGATTCTGTGGAATTAGCTCCGTCACAAAGAGCCACAAAAGGCAGGAATAGTGTAATATTGCTTTTTTCATTGCTTAAATATAGCACTTACATAGTCCAGTATAGGTTCAGCAAAGCGAACAAACAGCTCAAGGGAAAGCAGAGGCCGATCCGACGCCGCTGTGTGACACGCGGCGTGCACAGAACGTGCCAGCTATCCGAGCGGAGTGTCAAGCCTCGCTTCTACGCATTTCACACTCAAGCATGCGTCATCAGGAAGTGGCTACGACGCCATTTTACCGGAGCCTAAATACTAACAAAACGACCGTCATTGGTCAGAATCACTCATTGCCTTTAGATATCAAAAAAAGGTTTAAGATTTAAAAAAAATTGCCAAATAAAAAAACGGTTTCTGCTTACCCTTTGGACATTATATTCACATAAAATCAATGCATCAAAAATACTTTTATATATATATATATATATATATATATATATATATATATATATATATATAATTTAAAACCAACTTCCCACCCAGCTGAATACAATCTCATATCCTTCATCTCGGCTGTGATTGACATGATATCAAAAACAGCCTCAGAATATACAAACATAAAAAAGAGGGGTAGATAGTATCATACTCACAATTAACGATATTGTGGATATTAAAAATAAAATATTAAAACAACTAACGGTGTATAAGAAACACTATAGCAACCAACAATTCAAATATACCACCTACTAGAGCAGGGTTCCCCAACCCCCGGGCCGCGGCCCACTGCCGAGCTGTGGCTTGTTTGCAGCCAGGCCACAAAGGCTGCACTGTCTGACGTGCAATGGCAGGCAAGCAGAGAGATGACATTTCTCACCGCCCGCTCGGATCACCACTCTTCCGCCCTCGCATGGGGGGGCACTTCACTGTGGTGGGGCGGGGGAGCAGAGAGATGAGATCATCTCTCACCACCCGCCCGGATCACCGCTCTTCCGCCTACAGAGCAGGGCCGTTACACTGCTGGAGGTGAGGCAGGACAGCAGAGAGATGAGCTCATCTCTCACCGCCGGCCCCGCATCACCGCTGTTCTCACTGGCATGTTCTGCCACCACGGCAGGTGACAAACCTAATTTGGTTGCAGGTTTGACAAACATCCAGTGGCAGGTGGCAAAAAACATTTGGTGGCAGGTGGAAAACCAAATCTGGTGGCGGGTGGCAAACCAAATCTGGTGGCGGGTGGCAAACCAAATCTGGTGACAGGAGGCAAACCAAATCTGGTGGCGGGTGGCAAACCAAATCTGGTGGCAGGAGGCAAACCAAATCTGGTGGCGGGTGGCAAACCAAATCTGGTGGCAGGAGGCAAACCAAATCTGGTGGCAGGCGACGTGGCAAGCAACAATCCACATCTGGTGGAAGGTGACGTGGCAAGTGACAAACAGCATTTGGAGGCAGGCGACGTGGAAAGTGTAAAACCAAATCTGGTGGCAGGCAAGGTGGCAAGTAACACTCTGCATCTGATGGCAGATTCTGCATTATGGTGAGTTGAAGTATTTTATTTTATATTACAATGTAATGACAGAAATAATGAGCTTCAATCATCCTGACACCATATCAGCCACGGTGCTGTGATGATTGAAGCGCTAACACCAGCCATTTCCCCGACAAATTGCCCACGAAAAGCCGCATAAACCCCACCCAGGCCTTGGCACGCTTTTATTCCACAACGCCGGTTCTCGGTGCCAAAAAGGTTGGAGACCACTGCTCTAGAGGACATATATAGAATCTCATGCCTATATTTCTAGAATCTCATGTCTATATTTCTAGATTACTATACAAAAAGAGGAAGCAAATTTTTACCCAAATACAAAAACGGTACAATATATACATATGGGACTCATTAAACCTCCCATAAAGAGGGCATCTCTAGACATGTTAACCCTTAAAAGTACTAGAGGGCACTAACCAATCCCATAGGATACAATTGATATAATAAAATCATATAGTCAAATGGTTTATTGAAAATCAGTAATAAAACAATTTAGATCTATCTGTATATTCAACCCGGCTGGCATAAGACAGCCAAGCTCAAAAATCCACCTAGTTTCTGCCTGTGAAACATGGGTCTTCATATCTCACCCTCTCCAGTGGGGCAATACTTTATCAATCCCATAAAACTTTAGTAAAGCAGAATCTTGGTGATGGTGTATCCTAAAATGATTAGAAACACTGTGTTTTTTAAACCCATTTTTAATATTATTAACATGCTCGTTAAAGTGGTTGTAAACCTGGGTAACAAAAAAAACCCCTGCAAGATAAAGGCATAATGAGCTAGTATGCATAGCATACTAGCTCATTATCCCCTTCCTGCCGAACGTACGCAGATGTGCGGCCTCGGCTTTCGGGGGTTATACCGGGATGATGCCCACAGCTGCAGGCATCATCCCAGTACTGTTTTTTAGAGCCAGCGATCGGTTTTCCAGGTATAACAACCGATAAGGCTAAAAGCCGCTCGGCTGTTATATGGGAAGAGCGGGAGGGGACGTCCCCCCTCCCGCCGCCTCCCGCCGCTCTTACCGGGCCTCCCGATCCACTGGGAGGCCCGATCACCAATCCGCCGCCTTCGGCGGCTAGTGACAGTTTGGAACGAAGCCATAAGCAGCTTAGTTCCAGTCTCCTAATTGTAAACACGGAAGCGACGTCATGACGTCACTTCCCGTTTACTCGGCTGCCAATGGCGCCGGTTTAAAAAAAATATACAGTATTCAGAATCGCCGAAAATGGCAATCTGAATACTTTGAAGTGCAAAGGAGGGATCGGCGGTCTTTTAGACCGCCGATCCCTCCGTAAAGAGTACCTGTCACCACCTATTACTGTCACAAGGGATGTGTACATTCCTCGTGACAGCATTAAAAGTGATCTTTTTTTTTTTTAAACACAATTTATAAATATAAAAATAAATAAAATAAATAAGAAAAAAAACATTTTTTAAAGCGCCCTCGTCCCCGCAAGCTCATGCAGCAAAGAAAACGCATACGGAAGTCGCGCCCGCATATGTAAACAGTATTCAAATCACACATGTGAGGTATCGCCGCGATCGTCAGAGCAATAATTCTAGCACTAGACCTCCTCTGTAACTCTAACCTGGTAACCGTAAAAAAAAAAAAATTAAAGCGTCGCCTATGGAGATTTTTAGGTACCGTAGTTTGCCGCCATTCCACGAGTGCGTGCAATTATAAAGCGTGACATGTTATTATATTATTATTATTATTATACAGTATTTATATAGCGCCAACAGTTTACGTAGCGCTTTACAACTTGAGGGTAGACAGAACAAATACAATACAATTTTATACAGTGGGAATCAGAGGGCCCTGCTCCTTAGAGCTTACAATCTAAGAGGGAAGGTCAAGAGATACAAGAGGTAATAACTGTGGGTGATGTGCTGATTGAGAAGATAAATGTACAGTTGTTAGGTGGGGGCCAGATAGGCTTCTCTGAAGAGATGAGTTTTCAGGGATCGTCTGAAAGTGGATAAAGTAGGAGAAAATCGGACGGATAGGGGTAGAGCATTCCAGAGGATGGGGGAGGCTCTGGAGAAGTCCTGAAGGCGAGCATGGGATGAGGTGACAAGGGAGTTTGAGAGCAGGAGGTCTTGGGAGGAGCGAAGAGAACGATTAGGTTGGTATTTTGTGACTAGGTGAGAGATGTAGCTAGGGGCCAGGTTGTGGATGGCTTTGTAAGTTATAGTTAGTATCTTGAATTTAATTCGGTGACTGAGTGGCAGCCAATGGAGGGATTGGCAGAGGGGTGTAGCAGATGCTGAGCGGTTTGTGTGGTGGATGAGCCTGGCCGCAGCGTTCATGATGGACTGAAGTGGGGATAGCCTATTTAGAGGTAAACCAATGAGGAGGGAGTTGCAGTAGTCAAGGCGGGAGATGACCAGGGAGTGGATTAGAAGCTTTGTGGTGTCATTGGTTAGGAAGGGGCGTATCTTGGAGATGTTGCGAAGACAGAGGCGGCAAGCTTTGGATAGTGATAGAATGTGGGGTCGAAAGGTTAGTTCAGAGTCCAGGATTACACCTAGGACCTTGGCGTGGGGAGATGGGTTGATAGTTAAGCCGTTGATCTTGACAGGGAGATCAGGGGAAGTGGCACCTGAGGGAGGAAATACCATGAGCTCGGTTTTGGATAGGTTGAGTTTGAGAAAGTGATGTGACATCCAGGCTGATATGTCTGCTAGTAAGTTGGTAATGCGTGAGGAGACAGATGGAGAGAGCTGGGGGGTGGAGAGATAGATTTGGGTGTCATCAGCGTAGAGATGATATTTAAAGCCGTGGGAGGCAATCAACTGACCCAAATGTTTGCTATCTATTTACTCGGCGTAACATCATCTTTCACATTATACAAAAAAATTGGGCTCACTTTACTGTTTGTTTTTTTTTTTAATTCATGAAATTGTCCCTATTCCCAAAAAGTTGCGTTTAAAACACTGCTGCACAAATACCGTGTGATATAAAATATTGCAACAATCGCCATTTTATTCTCTAGATTCTCTGCTAAAAAATATATATATATGTTTGGGGGCTCTAAGTAATTTTCTAGCAAAAAATATATACGGATTTGCACTTGTAAACACCAAATGTCAAAAATAGGCTTAAGTCGTGAAAGGGTTATGAATTACTTACCCGAGAACGAAGCCCCCGCAGCCTTCCTCGTCTCCCCTTCCGGCCGGCGACATCTCTCCTGGAGGTTACTTCTGAGTATCGCGGCTCCGGCGCTGTGATTGGCCGGAGCCGCAATGACGTCACTCCCATGCATGCGCGTGGGAACTGCCGGGAATGGCACAGTACAACTGAAGCAACGGCAAGTACGTGCCATTGCTTCAATTGGCTTAAGTGCACATGTCATGATTATGTCGACACATGCAAATACGGGGATATCTCCTAAACCGTGCAGGTTTAGGAGATATCCAGTGCAGCTACAGGTAAGCCTAATTATAGCCTTTCCTGTAGTTCAAAGTGGTTGTAAAGGGTTTACAACGACTTTAATCCTCTTGTATAGACATCTGGTGGTTCTACCCACATAGATTAAACCACACGGGCATGTAAGGAGATAAACAACATATCTTGTATTACAAGATATGAATTTATCAATCCTAAATTCCAGGGATATGCAATTAGCGGACCTCCAGCTGTTGCAAAACTACAAGTCCCATCATGCCTCTGCCTCTGGGTGTCATGCTTATGTCTGTCAAAGTCTTGCTTTGCCTCATGGGACTTGTAGTTCTGCAACAGCTGGAGGTCCGCTAATTGCATATCCCTGCTATATTCTTTCCCATTGCTTCCTTTGAACACTTCCGTTTTTCTTTTTTGTCAGCTGTGGTCCTACATGATACACATCTTCCACATCTACAGTCAGGCCCATAAATATTGGGACATCGACACAATTCCAATTTTTTTTTGGCTCTATACACCACCACAATGGATTTGAAATGAAACAAACAAGATGTGCTTTAACTGCAGACTTTCAGCTTTAATTTGAGAGTATTTACAGCTAAATTAGGTGAACGGTGTAGGAATTACAACAGTTTGTATACAGTGGCTTGCGAAAGTATTCGGCCCCCTTGAACTTTTCAACCTTTTGCCACATTTCAGGCTTCAAACATAAAGATATAAAATTTTAATTTTTTGTGAAGAATCACCAACAAGTGGGACACAATTGTGAAGTGGAACAAAATCTATTGGATATTTTAAACTTTTTTAGCAATTAAAAAACTGAAAAGTGGTGCGTGCAAAATTATTCGGCCCCTTTACTTTCAGTGCAGAAAACTCACTCCAGAAGTTCAGCGAGGATCTCTGAATGATCCAATGTTGTCCTAAATGACTTATGGTGATAAATAGAATCCACCTGTGTGTAATCAAGTCTCTGTATAAATGCACCTGCTCTGTGATAGTCTCAGGGTTCTGTTGAAAGCGCAGAGAGCATCATGAAGACCAAGGAACACACCAGGCAGGTCCGTAATACTGTTGTGGAGAAGTTTAAAGCCGGATTTGGATACAAAAAGATTTCCCAAGCTTTAAACATCCCAAGGAGCACTGTGCAAGCGATCATTTTGAAATGGAAGGAGTATCAGACCACTGCAAATCTACCAAGACCTGGCTGTCCCTCTAAACTTTCAGCTCAGACAAGGAGAAGACTGATCAGAGATGCAGCCAAGAGGCCCATGATCACTCTGGATGAACTGCAGAGAACTACAGCTGAGGTGGGAGAGTCTGTCCATAGGACAACAATCAGTCGTACACTGCACAAATCTGGCCTTTATGGAAGAGTGGCAAGAAGAAAGCCATTTCTCAAAGATATCCATAAAAAGTCTCGTCTAAAGTTTGCCACAAGCCACCTGGGAGACACACCAAACATGTGGAAGAAGGTGCTCTGGTCCGATGAAACCAAAATCGAACTTTTTGGCCACAATGCAAAACGATATGTTTGGCGTAAAAGCAACACAGCTCATCACACTCAACACACCATCCCCACTGTCAAACATGGTGGTGGCAGCATCATGGTTTGGGCCTGCTTTTCTTCAGCAGGGACAGGGAAGATGGTTAAAATTGAGGGGAAGATGGATGCAGCCAAATACAGGACCATTCTGGATGAAAACCTGTTGGAGTCTGCAAAAGACCTGAAACTGGGACGGAGATTTATCTTCCAACAAGACAATGATCCCAAACATACAGCAAAATCTACAAAGGAATGGTTCACAAATAAACGTATCCAGGTGTTAGAATGGCCAAGTCAAAGTCCAGACCTGAATCCAATCGAGAATCTGTGGAAAGAGCTGAAAACTGCTGTTCACAAACGCTCTCCTTCCAACCTCACTGAGCTCGAGCTGTTTTGCAAGAAAGAATGGGCAAGAATTTCAGTCTCTCGATGTGCAAAACTGATAGAGACATACCTCAAGTGACTTGCAGCTGTAATCGCAGCAAAAGGTGGCTCTACAAGGTATTAACGCAAGGGGGCCGAATAATTTTGCACGCCCCACTTTTCATTTTTTTATTAGTTAAAAAAGTTTCAAAAATCCAAAAGATTTCGTTCCACTTCACAATTGTGTCCCACTTGTTGGTGATTCTTCACAAAAAATAAAAATTTTATATCCTTATGTTTGAAGCCTGAAATGTGGCAAAAGGTTGAAAAGTTCAAGGGGGCAAGCCACTGTATGTGCCTCCCACTTTTTAAGGGATCAAAAGTAATGGGACAGATTAACAATCATCCATCAAACTTTCACTTTTTAATACTTGGTTGCAAATCCTTTGCAGTCAATTACAGCCTGAAGTCTGGAACACATAGACATCACCAGACGTTGGGTTTCATCCCTGGTGATGCTCTGCCAGGCCTCTACTGCAACTGTCTTCAGTTCCTGCTTGTTCTTGGGGCATTTTCCCTTCAGTTTTGTCTTCACCAAGTGAAATGCATGCTCAATCGGATTCAGGTCTGGTGATTGACTTGGCCATTGCATAACATTCCACTTCTTTCCCTTAAAAAACTCTTTGGTTGCTTTCGCAGTATGCTTCGGGCCATTGTCCATCTGCACTGTGAAGCGCCGTCCAATGAGTTCTGAAGCATTTTGCTGAATATGAGCAGATTATATTGCCCGGAATACTTCAGAATTCATCCTGCTGCTTTTGTCAGCAGTCACAACATCAATAAATACGAGAGAACCAGTTCCATTGGTAGCCATACATGCCCACGCCATGACACTACCACCACCATGCTTCACTGATGAGGTGGTATGCTTTGGATCATGAGCAGTTCCTTTCCTTCTCCATACTCTTCTCTTCCCATCACTCTGGTACAAGTTGATCTTGGTCTCATCTGTCCATAGGATGTTGTTCCAGAACTGTGAAGGCTTTTTAAGATGTTGTTTGGCAAACTCTAATCTGGCCTTCCTGTTTTTGAGGCTCACCAATGGTTTACATCTTGTGGTGAACCCTCTGTATTCACCACAGAGGTGAAGTCTTCTCTTGATTGTTGACTTTGACACATATACACCTACCTCCTGGAGAGTGTTCTTGATCTGGCCAATTGTTGGGGAAAGAATTTTTCGGTCATCCACCACAGTTGTTTTCCGTGGTCTTCCGGGTCTTTTGGTGTTGTTGAGCTCAGCGGTGCGTTCTTTCTTTTTAAAGTGGAGGGCCACCCTAAAACAAAAAATAGCATCAAAAAAACGTAAAGAAAAAAAAAAAAAAACCATTTGAAAAAAAAATTTTTTTTAAACTTACCTGAAACCCTTGTTAATAGGCCGTCTCCCTAACCTGCCTCTTCCTATTCCACGGCGTGTCCTGCTCCTCGGGGAGCGGCCCCGTTGCCTTCTGGGAACTGTGTGTGTTCCCAGAAAACCACAGGGCCATTTACAGAGCGCCATGCCGCTCGAGCGTGCGCAGTAGGAAACTGGCAGTGAAGCCGCAAGGCTCCACTGCCTGTTTCCCTTAGTTAGGATGGCGGCACCGGTAGCCGATCCGATGGATTGGCCTCGGGGGGGCCGACATCGCGGGCTCGCTGGACAGGTAAGTGTCCTTATTAAAAGTCAGCAGCTACAGTGTTTGTAGCTGCTGACTTTAAAAAACAAAACGCCCAGACCTCCTCTTTAAGGATGTTCCAAACAGTTGATTTGGCCATACCTAATGTTTTTGCTTTCTCTGATGGGTTTGTTTTTGTTTTTTCAGCCTAATGATGGCTTGCTTCACTGATAGTGACAGCTCTTTGGATCTCATATTGAGAGTTGACAGCAACAGATTCCAAATGCAAATAGCATACTTGAAATGAACTCTGGACCTTTTATCTGCACCTTGTAAATGGGATAATGAGGGAATAACACACACCTGGCCATGGAACAGCTGAGCAGCCAATTGTCCCATTACTTTTGGTCCCTTAAAAAGTGGGAGGCACATATACAAACTTTTGTAATTCCTACACCGTTCACCTGATTTGGATGTAAATACTCTCAAATTAAAGTTGAAAGTCTGCAGTTGTTTCATTTCAAATCCATTGTGGTGGTGTATAGAGCCAAAAAGAGTGTGGATGTCCCAATATTCATGGACCTGACTGTATAAAAACCTATGGTATCCAGGAATGTTTTCATTCTAATCTTGGGGAAATCTACTACATTCTTGGCAATCATGTTTCTAAGGCCAGGGGTCCTCCTATAAATAAAGGAAGGTGTCTGTGGTAAAATTTTATTCAGAGTGGCGTCCTTCAACAGGATAGGCCAAAACTTTTTAAGCGACTTTTCAACCTTTTTACAATCTATACTGAAACCAGTAACGAAGGCTGCCTCATACTTATTCTCTTCATTAATCTTTCTTTCCACTAGATCTCCTCTATCAGCACCTCAGATTGAACCCAGTAGTCTTCATCAAGATCACAATTTCTTCTGATCCTGATGAATTGCCCTTTAGGGATGGCCTTTATCCATCCAGGATGACGACAGCTTCGGGTAGCTATATATCCATTTTTGTCTACTTCTTTGAAGAAAGTTCTTGTATAGAGCCTATTTTCTTTCTTAAAAATCTCTAAATCAAGATATTGTATTTCTTCATAACTCCATTTACTGGTAAGTTTGATACCATATTACTTGTTATTCATATGGGTCATAAAATTATCGAGGTCCTCAACAGACCCCTCCCATATGAAAATCAGGTCATCAATATACCTCAGATATATCTTTAACTGTGGCCATTCTTCAGTGAAGATCTCCTCATCTTCCCATTTATTAAAAAAAATATTAGCCACACTGGGGGCAAATTTAGCCTCCATAGCGACACCTTTCACTTGGTTGAAAAAAATCACCTCCATACCAAAAATAATTGTTGGACATTGCCATCTTTAGTCCTTCAACCAAAAAATGCAATTTGAGCACATTTTAATTTTGTGTGTTTGTATAGAGAACATCTGACTGCATCTAGTGCATCAACTTGTTTAATGTTTGTGTAGAGGGACTCAGCGTTATCTGTTACCAACAGGGTCGGTCCATCAACACGAACTTCTTTTAATAATAATTTTAGTTCTTTACCATCTTTTAAAAAGGCTTCCCCTTTCGCTGCCAAGGGTTGAAAGAAAGTGTCCAAATATTCACCAATCCTAGAGTATAAAGAATTTATCCCGCTAATAATTGGTCTCCCTGGTGGAGTTACCTTATTCTTATGCGTTTTTGGCAATCGTTAAATTACCAGGATTTTGGGGGCTCTAAGGTTTAGGTATTTTGCTTCCTTCTTATCGAGAATGTTTTTACTAATACCCTTTTTTAACCAGTCTTCTCATTTCTTTTTCAATTTCAATGTAGGATCTCCTGGAAGTTTAATATATGTATATTTATCTTTAAAAATTCTATTCATTTCTGCTATATATTCAGATTTTTTTAGGACTACAAGTCCCTTATCGGCAGGTCTAATAACTATTCCTTTCTTCTTTTCTAATTTCTTAATGGCTTCCCACACTGACTTGGTTTTCCTCTTTTTATCACTTTCTATTTTCCTAATATCTTCTTGTACCATATTTTTAAAAACATCAATATACTGATGACTGTATGGTTTTGGGTTAAAAGTGGATTTGTTCTTCAAACCACTATTATCATAAATAGTTTGTTTAGCATGAGTTTCCTCAGATTTAACTTCCATAAAAAAAATAAATTTATAATAAGCTTCCTAGAAAATTTCTCAACATCCATCATAGCGTCAAATTTATTCAGAAATCTGGCCGGAGCAAACTTTAAACCCTCCTGAAGAGTAATCAACTCCTCCTCGGTGAAGGCCTCCTCCGCCAAATTAAATATACCTGACTCTAGCTGTCTCCCTTTATTTTTGTCTGCCTCCTCTACAACCTCTTTTCCTACTCCTGCTTGCTGTGTTTGCGGAGGGATATAGGTTGCCTTGTAAGGTTCCTTCCAATCCCTCCATTCCCCTGACTGCTGATAGTATTGATTGCCATACTCCTGTGGGGAGGTCTAGGGTAACCTCTTCCACGATTTTCTCCCCTAAAAGGTCTCCCTCTAAATGGTCTCCTTTGAGGAGTACCATATGTTCTATAATAATGTGGTGATGGTGGAGGTGGATCTCTATAATAAGGTCTATCTCTGTAATAGTGAGCACTATCAACTTGGTATGGATAATTACTACCAGATGCTTCTATTGGGAAATAGCTAGAAACCTATTCTCCGTAGGAACCCTATAGCGGGGAGAACCCGTAGCCGGTCTCCTAGGTTTCCCTGCTGAGGAGGCACCTTTCCCAGGGTGATTTATCACATGATCTTTCTTGGATTCCTGAATTCCATTCCTATGCATCTCAAACTCCCTATCTTTAGGGGGAGGATAGGTGTTACCATCCTGACCAATATGGGGTCTGTCCTCCTGTTCCACTGAGGATTCACGAGATAAGGATTTAACCACATCTTCTTGCCACCTATAAACCTTGCCTGTGTTATGTAAAACTACATGTCTTATTGGAGAGTTAAGCTGTCTGTGGAGGACGCTTATTTAGCAGGTGACCATACTGACCAGATGGATTGAAGTCTAAAGGAGGTATGTCAATGCATACAGTGGTGCTTGAAACAAAACATAAAGCACAATTACAGAGCGTAGTACAAAACACTGACACATGTCACACCTTAATGGTGCTTGATCGTGAGGCTCACATGTGTCCCTTCCGGAAGAGTTCACCTCACCTCTTGTTTTGGTGACAACTGTAAAATTTCTTTCACTTTCTGTCTTTGTAACAATGGTCTCCAGGATACATAGTGACGGTGAACCTCCCCAGTAGTGATGAGCTAAGGTTCAGGCCTACTGTGGAATTTACTTTCTCAGCCACGTAGCTCAATAAAGCCATATACAGGTGTATGGTTTTACAGTATGTACACCTTACACTATATTGCAGGTAATAGGGTTGTAAAAACAAGATGTGTGACTTATACAGGCAGAAGTTCAGACTACAGTGTGTAAATCCATTTTTATCACCAATGCTTCATTTTAGAAAATGCCTACTGAGAACGTGTCAATCAATTCAAATGAACAAGTGACTTTGGAGCAATCATCGAGTTTCTATCAACAGTGTATACTTAAAGTGTATGTAAAGGATATTTTTTTGTTAGTTTTAGAGTATGTAAGGGGTTAGACCCCTTGTTAAGTTTAAATTGCTGTCTGTGCCCTCGTTGGGGAGTAATTATGGGCCAAGGTTTGGGTCTAATCCACAGGAAGCTGTCACATGATAGCAGGCTGCAAGGCCAATCAGTTGTAGTCAAGGAATTCACCACCCCTCTAATGCACATAACAAAGAGGCAGGAGTGCTCTTTTGGTGACCTTGTTGCCTCAAAATGGCTACATGGCTATTTTTAGCAGTGGCAATGTCCAAATCTGACCAGGTGGCCATATTAGGGTCAATGGTGTCTCTGTTATATGGCCACATAGAAACTTAAAGACTGCTTCAAATTGCTGTGCATAGAGTGTGGAAATGTTTAGACCCTTTGTTAAATGTATATTGATGTGCGACCGGTCTAAACTATGTGGCATGTTCACCAATGCCAGGAGCCTGGCGGACAAGATGGGTGAACTAGAGATACTGTTGTACAAGGAGGATTTGGATTTTGTGGGAATTTCAGAGACCTGGTTCAACAGCTCTCATGATTGGCTGGCAAACATTCAAGGGTATACCCTATACCGCAAGGATAGAGAGGGTAAAAAAGGGGGAGGGGTATGCCTATATATCAAGAATAATGTACAAGTGAATGTGAGAGATGACATCACTGAGGGGGCTAGGGAGGAGGTGGAATCTTTATGGGTAGAGCTCCAAAGGGATGAAGCTAAGGGGAAAATAATACTGGGAGTATGCTATAGGCCCCCTAACCTGAGGGAGGAAGTGAAGACGGATATCCTATCACAAATTGGATTAGCAGCAAGGATGGGAAGTGTTATCATAATGGGGGATTTTAATTATCCAGACATAGACTGGGCGGAGGGAACCGCGCATTCATTTAAGGCTCGCCAGTTCCTTAATGTCTTGCAGGACAATTTTATGGGTCAGATGGTAGACGCACCAACTAGAAATAAAACATTACTAGATCTACTGATTACCAACAATACAGACCTGATAACAGATGTGGAAATACGGGGCAATTTAGGTAACAGCGATCACAGGTCAATTAGTTTCAGTATAAATCACACAAATATGAGACATGAAGGGAACACAAAGACACTGAATTTCCAAAGAGCCAACTTCCCTAAACTACAAACCTGGCTAAAAGGCATAAATTGGGATAAAATATTAGGAACAAAGAATACAGAGGAGAGATGGGTTTGCTTTAAGAGCATATTAAATAAGGGCATTAGCCAATGTATCCCATTGGGTAATAAATTTAAAAGAGCGAACAAACATCCTGGATGGCTTAACTCCAATGTAAAAATGCATATAAAAGCAAAGGAGAAGGCCTTCAAAAAATACAAGGTTGAGGGATCATCCACAGCATTCAGAATTTATAAAGAATGCAATAAGAAATGTAAGGGTGCAATTAGGATGGCTAAGATAGAACATGAAAGACACATAGCGGAGGAGAGCAAAAAAAAATCCCAAGAAATTCTTTAAGTATGTAAACAGTAAAAAAGGGAGGACAGACCATTTTGGCCCCATAAAGAATGAGGAAGGACATCTGGTTACAAAGGATGGGGAGATGGCAGAGGTATTGAATTTATTCTTCTCCTCAGTCTTCACGAGTGAATCGGGGGGCTTCAGTAACCAAAACTGCAGTGTTTATCCTCATGACACAACACAGGAAGCACCTACATGGTTAACAGAGGACGGAATTAAAATTAGACTTGAGAAACTTAACATTAATAAATCACTGGGACCAGATGGCTTGCATCCGAGGGTACTTAGGGAACTCAGTCAGGTGATTGCCAGACCGTTGTTCCTAATTTTTACAGACAGTCTATTGACTGGAATGGTACCAGCTGATTGGAGAAAAGCCAATGTAGCACCAATATTTAAAAAGGGCCCAAAAAACATCCCTGGGAATTACAGACCAGTTAGCCTAACATCAATAGTATGTAAACTCTTGGAGGGGATGATAAGGGACTATATACAAGATTTTAGTAATAAGAATGATATCATTAGCAGTAATCAGCATGGATTCATGAAGAATCGTTCTTGCCAAACCAATCTATTAACCTTCTATGAGGAGGTGAGTTGCCATCTAGATAAAGGAAGGCCCGTAGACGTGGTGTATCTGGATTTTGCAAAAGCATTTGACACAGTTCCCCATAAAAGTTTACTGTACAAAATAAGGTGCGTTGGCATGGACCATAGGGTGAGTACATGGATTGAAAACTGGCTACAAGGGCGTGTTCAGAGGGTGGTGATAAATGGGGAGTACTCAGAATGGTCAGGGGTGGGTAGTGGGGTCCCCCAGGGTTCTGTGCTGGGACCAATCCTATTTAATTTGTTCATAAACGACCTGGAGGATGGGATAAACAGTTCCATCTCTGTATTTGCAGACGATACTAAGCTAAGCAGGGCAATAACTTCTCCGCAGGATGTGGAAATCTTGCAAAAAGACCTGAACAAATTAATGGGGTGGGCGACTACATGGCAAATGAGGTTCAATGTAGAAAAATGTAAAATAATGCATTTGGGTGTCAAAAATATGAATGCAATCTATACACTGGGGGGAGAACCTCTGGGGGAATCTAGGATGGAAAAGGACTTGGGGGTCCTAGTGGATGATAGGCTCAGCAATGGCATGCAATGCCAAGCTGCTGCTAATAAAGCAAACAGAATATTGGCATGCATTAAAAGGGGGATCAACTGCAGAGATAAAACGATAATTCTCCCGCTCTACAAGACTCTGGTCCGCCCGCACCTGGAGTATGCTGTCCAGTTCTGGGCACCAGTCCTCAGGAGGGACGTACTGGAAATGGAGCGAGTACAAAGAAGGGCAACAAAGCTAATAAAGGGTCTGGAGGATCTTAGTTATGAGGAAAGGTTGCGAGCACTGAACTTATTCTCTCTGGAGAAGAGACGCTTGAGAGGGGATATGATTTCAATTTACAAATACTGTACTGGTGACCCCACAATAGGGATAAAACTTTTTCGCAGAAGAGAGTTTAATAAGACTCGTGGCCACTCATTACAATTAGAAGAAAAGTGGTTTAACCTTAAACTACGTAGATGGTTCTTTACTGTAAGAGCGGCAAGGATGTGGAATTCCCTTCCACAGGCGGTGGTCTCAGCGGGGAGCATTGATAGCTTCAAGAAACTATTAGATAATCACCTGAATGACCGCAATATACAGGGATATGTAATGTAATACTGACACATAATCACACACATAGGTTGGACTTGATGGACTTGTGTCTTTTTTCAACCTCACCTACTATGTAACTATGTAACTATGTAACTATGTTTGTGTCACTGCTGGGGAGTAGTGATTAGCCAAGGTTTGGCTGAACCCACAGGCAGCACTGCATGACAGCAGGCCTGCCGGCCCAAATGGCTGTGGCCACAGAATACCCTATCCCTCAGAAGCACCCAACAAGGGGGTGGGAATGTTGGTGACATCATTGACCTCATACTTGGTTAATGTGATTGTCCAATGATGTTACCAGTATATGGCCATATTTGATCAATGGTCACATGGCCATATTAGGTCAATGATGTCATCAGCATTCCCTGTTACATGCGACTGTAGGGTTGGGAATTCCCTGGGTGCAGCTGATTGGGCCAGCGGCCTGCCATCATGTGACAGCTTCCTCTTGGTTCAGCCTAAGTTTGTCTCGGCACTGTTCCTCATTGAGGACATAGACAGCAATATAAACTTGACAATCCCACAGTAAAGCATATGATAGTAGGCCACGGACCTAATCGGCTGCAGCTGTGGGAATTCCCCGACCCACAACAGCTTGTAGCAGGGGATTCTGGTGATATCATTGACCTAATATCGCCAAATGGCTATACTTGACAAACCCACGGTAAAGCATATGATGATAGTAGGCCACCGACCTAATCGGCTACGGCTGTGGAAATTCCTTGACCCACAACAGCATGTAACGGGATGCGGGTGACATCATTGACCTAACAAGGCCATGTGGCTATACTTGCTCAATGACATTGTCCAAATATGGCCATGTTGCCATATCAGATCAGTGATGTCCCCCAGCATATGGCCAAACAGCCATATTCGGTCAGTAGTCACCAGCATCCCCATCACTAGCATCCCCATCGTTGACCAGTCAAGGTCAATGATGTCACCAGCATCCCCAATATAGCTGATTGGTCCAGGGGCCAGCAATCATGTGAAAGCTTGCCATGGGTTCAGCCCAAACCTTAGCTCGTCTCTACTACCCAGTGGGGACACAGACAGCAATATAAGTTTTACAAAAGGGTCTAACCCCTTCCATTCTCTATCCAAAACAAAAAATTGCCTTTACGTACACTTTAATGTATCCTGTTAATGGAAACTCGATGAATGTTTCAAAGGTATATGGCCATATTTGGTCAATGCCATTGACCAAGAATAGCCATGAGGCCAATGATGTCACCAGCATCCCTTCCTCTTTGGTGGAATGGTGGGGTTGCTGGTGACATCAATGACCTCATGGCTATATTTTATCAATAGCAGTGTCCATATATGTCCATTTTAAGGTCAATGATGTCACCAGCATATGGCCACATGACCATATTAGGCCAATTATGTCACCAGCAACTCCTGTTACACGTGGCTGTGTGGCAGGCAATTACCCAGCCGCAGCTGATTGGCCCAGTGGCCTGCTAACATGTAACAGCTTCATGTGGGTTCAGCCCAAAGCTTAGCTTATCGCTACTCCCCAGTGAGGGCACAGACAGCAGAAAAAACTCCACAAAAGGGCTACCCCTTCCATACTCTTTCCAAGACATCAAAATCCATATATACACTGTCAATGGAAACTTGATGATTGCTTCAAAGTCACATGGTCATTTTATTAGCTTGATACTTCATAACTGGTGTTTGTTAAAATGAAGCATTGCTGATAAACATGGATTTACAGACTGTTGTCTGAGCTTCTGTCTATATAACTCACACAACCTGTTTTTACAACCCTATTACCTGCAATATAGTGTAAGGTGTTCATACTGTACTGTAAAACCATTCAACTCTCTATGGCTTTATTGAGCTACATGGCTTAGAAAGTAAATTGCAGTGAAGAACCTACATATAAAAACAAATATTCCAGAATTCTCGGAAATAGAGCCAATATGTTCTCTTATGCTTCCCATTAATAAAAAAAAAAAAAGAGAGAATTTAAATAAGGTAACTGTTCACCCATGGACAGGAAACCCAAAAAAGCAAGGTCTGACTTTTTTGCTACCAAAAGAATTCCAAGTATGTTTTGTGAGGGAATATTTCATGGCCAGCTGGGATGTAATGAATGGATAAAGGCCGTGAATGAGGTGCCCCTATGAAACGCTGAAATACATCGCATTCCAGGGATGGATAATCTAAACACTGATGCCATCTCAGACTTCATGTCTACAGCACGTAGCTGATATATACTGTACTCTGAGAGGCGGGCCTCTACCCATAAACAAAAAGTCAAATATTTCAGCATGGGAACTCTAAATGTGTTAAATAACGATGCCCATTGGATTTGCTTTCCATTCTATGA
This sequence comes from Lithobates septentrionalis, assembly GCA_037952835.1. NCBI lineage: Eukaryota > Metazoa > Chordata > Amphibia > Anura > Ranidae > Lithobates > Lithobates septentrionalis. Next base: position 213,531 of record JBBDGP010004299.1, read on the forward strand.
CATAAATAAGTGCCTTTTAAAGTTAAGCTTTAAATTTTAATACTGCTTAAAGTATTATTTGCCAAAAGCTAGTATCTGTGTAATTAGTTATGTATCATTGTTCTAGATAGGTGCTAGGTTAGGTAAATTATTAGCTCTACTGTAATCAGTTGAACTGCTTATGATTATTTTGGTCTGTTCTATGTCTCACTGATGGCAGAATTGACTGCTTCCCCTTACCCTCTGAAGAGCTGTGGAAAGTAGTCGATTGAGAGAGGCAAATCAGCAGCTGATTATGTATGCAGTCCATGCCAATCCTTGGGGGAGGGTGCCCAGACGGTGGTTAGGAGGGAGCATAAATAGTTTGGGGCCAGGAAGAGTGGGGTTTATGTCCAGGAGGAGGATATCCCAGCCTGAAGGGCTGCTGCCCTTCTGGGCAGTCCAGCTGTGTTTTTTCTACTGTTGATCCATGTCCCAGCTTTGCTAGCTCAGGAAGCCTATTCTACTAAACTTTGCTGGAGCTGACTGAAGGATTTATTTTTTTGAGGTTCTGATCTGGAGAATTCACAGTGGAGGTGTCTGGAAAATATTGGAAGGAGGCATCCAATTATCCAAAGGACATTGGTGAGTACAGACCAGTGTGAGATCCCAGTGACTGTATGCTGTTGCACTAGAGTCAGCCTGTACTTAAGTTACCATAGTAATATTGTACTACTCTGGGGAAGTGGTCAGTATTTATTTTTTATTTTTTACACATTGTATTTGCATATAGTAGTGCATTACATTGCTAAATGCAAGCATTTTACTTAATTAAATTGATTTATTCTGTTTCTTTTGTTGTGATTAGTCAGAGCTAATTACATTGTATAGATGGGCTGTGATTGGCCCAATCTGTACCATGTGATCAAACTGAACAATCACAGCTAGCAACACAATTGCATACAATGAATGATTTGAAAGAAAGCCATCCATGTCATGTGACCTGGTGTGATTGGTTACAGCGGTCACATGGTACCAGCAGTGACCAGTCATCGCGCTGTGCAGGCCAGTCAAGTTCTTCTACCCCAAACTCGCTCATCCATGTCTTTATGGACCTTGCTTTGTACACTGGTGCGCAGTCATGTTGGAACAGGAAGGGGCCATCCCCAAACTGTTCCCACAAAGTTGGGAGCATGAAATTGTCCAAAATGTCTTGGTATGCTGACGCCTTTAGAGTTCCCTTCACTGGAACTAAGAGGCCAAACTCATCCCCTGAAAAACAACCCCACACCATAATCCCCCCTCCACCAATTGATTTGGACCAGTGCACAAAGCAAGGTCCATAAAGACATGGATGAGCGAGTTTGGGGTGGAGGAACTTGACTGTCCTGCACAGAGTCCTGACCTTATCCCAATAGAACACCTTTGGGATGAATTAGAGTGAAGACTGCGAGCCAGGCCTTCTCATCCAACATCAGTGCCTGACCTCACAAATGTGCTTCTGGAAGAATGGTCAAACATTCCCATAGACGGGGGGCGTGACCGGATGGTGAAGAGAGCAGTCGCATAGACACACAGCTCCGGCTCTCAATGACCATCCTGCAGCTATCCTTGGTCCTAGATCCTCGTGGAAGGTATCATTCTGTTCCCCACGGCTGTGGGCACCCACCAGACTGGCTGACATGGTGAAATACGGGCCGCCGCGGCCCTCACACACAGCGATACAACTGGCGCGGTTCCGGAGGCAAAATGGCACGAGACACATGCAGGGCACTTGGACACGCTGCAGCCCTCCTCCTCAGCCATTCAGGACTCTGCAACAGGGGTGAGTGCATCAATTCCTGCTATATTCTGCACACCTACAGAACCCCTGCAGACACCAGAATCACAGCAATCTGCTGAATTTAGTCAGGCTGTGGATTCTCCTTCTGCTGAGCCTACATTATCTACTATTATGCTGGCTATTCAGGATTGCAAGGCCTCCCTCTCCACTCAAATAGCTTCTATCCGTATGGACTTTTCACTATTGAAACAAGATGTCCAGAACCTCAGAGACCGCACAGGGGATGCTGAGGAACGGATTAGTACATTAGAAGATACTGTACACCCCATGTCTGTTACTATACGTGATACTACAAGCGAGATGGCGGCACTACGCGCTAAAATCGATGATTTGGAAAATCGCTCTCGCAGGAACAATCTCAGATATGTGGGATTTCCAGAACGCGCGGAAGGTTCCTATTAGGGTTGTCCCGATACCACTTTTTTAGGACCGAGTACAAGTACCGATACTTTTTTTCAAGTACTCGCCGATACCGATTACCGATACTTTTTTTTTAATGTCACGTGACAGTTTTTTTTTTTTTTTTAACAGTGCTTGCTTTTTTTTTTTGGGGGGGGGGAGGGGGTGAACGTTGTATGTGTGTGTTATTTATTTATTTTTTTACAATTTTTATTTTTTACAATAATATTTTTTTATTCTTTATTGTTTTTTTGTTTTTTTTAATCAGCCCTTTTGGGGGGCTTTGGTGAGATATCAGGGGTCTTAACAGACCTCTGATATCTCCCCCTTGAGACAGAGAAAGAGACCGAGGATAGAGATTCCCCAGTCCCTTTCTCTACAGCCTCAGCTGCACTGAGAATGAATGGAGAGAAGACAGCAGCTCCTCTCCATTCATAAACTGAGACATCGTAATCACAGGAGATTACAATGTTTCAGTTATGTGAATGGACAGAGTCAGCTGACTCTGTCCATACACAAAGGAAGGAGGAGGGGGACGGAGGAACAGAGGGGGAGAACGGAGGGGACAGATAAGGAGAGCAGAACGGAGGGGACAGATAAGGAGAGCAGAACGGAGGGGACAGATAAGGAGAGCAGAACAGAGGGGACAGATAAGGAGAGCAGAACGGAGGGGACAGCTGAGAGGGACAGATAAGGAGAGAGGAACGGAGGGGGAGAACGGAGAGGCACAGATAAGGAGAGAGGAATGCAGGGGACAGCGGAGAGGCACAGAGGAACGGAGGGGACATTGAGGAGGATGCAGTGACAGTCAGCTGTGAGCGATCACCGCTGTATGTCACTAAAGCAGCTGAAAGCCGGCGGGGGGAGAATCTTGTAACTCCCCCACGCGCCGATCACAGCTTTCTTCCAGGTATCGGGGGAAGCATCGGGAGCATTTGCCCGAGTACAAGTACTTGGGCAAATGCTCGGTATCGGTGCCGATACCGATACTAGTATCGGTATCGGGACAACCCTAGTTCCTATCCTGAAAAGTTTCTTTATTCATGGCTGCGGGACATTTTTGGTAAAGACGCACCCTAATTCTCACATGTTATAGAGCGTGCACATCGCACTCCTCCTCGTCCCCCTCCAGTGGGAGCCCCACCACGCTCCATCATAGCACGTATCCTCAATTTTCAAGATAAAGTGGCCATCCTACGCCTGGCACGAGAAAAAGGCCCGCTCACATTTAATGGCAATAATATTTCTGTTTATCCGGACTTTTCTGCTGAAGTTCAACGCCAGTGGATCTCCTTCTCAGCAGTGAAGTCTAGATTGCGCACGGAAGGCCTCTCCTACGCCATGCTCTTCCCTGCTAAATTGCGCATTATCCATGATGGTAGGGCTTATTTCTATACCAATCCCAAGGAGGCCATGAAGTGGCTGAATGATCAATACGGTGCAGCACATAGAAGCAGAGGAGACTGAAGTCACTCTTAACCTGCAAGGAAAGAGCTACACCCTGCTATGCAAGCTACAGCGTCAACAGTCGGCATGTCTCTCCATTGTAATATTTCCCCCCCCCCCCTTCTTGTTCCTGACCTTCAACTTTACAATCCAGCCTGCATATTTACGATTTACATCTCATGGTAACCTGCATACCAGGACAATCATACCAGAACAATCATCCGATCAACTTTTTCCACGTGAACAATCAGCTCATCTACCCTTCAACAGGACATGTCTACTAGAGGGGGAAGAATAGAAAATTTTTATTTTAATTTTTTTTTCTCTTCCCTCTTTCCTCGGTCAATAGTTGGGAGCCTCACCAGACCCCACGTTACCCCCTTACCAGCTTGTGGTAAGGGGGGCCACGGTACAGTTTTTTGACTTCCGCAGTATCTAGTTAGGAAGGACTTCTAGTTTAGGGATCCAAAGCTTGCTATGTTTGGGATGGCTGAGCGGGGTGGGGGGCACAAAGGTTTAAAGAAAAAGGTGGTTGGGGTTTTTCTTCATGTTTTTTGTTTTTTGTTTTTTCCTTCTTTTTTTACTTTTTATGTCCTTTCTAACACACCTATACCATTTGCTAATGGAGAGTCATCAAAAGCATACCGGGTCATTACATACAGTGGTTTATTAATACCTCTGTGGTCATTTATTTGTCTAATTTTTATTTCTAGGGCAAAGACGGAAAAATTTTCCTGGTCCATGTTACCTTATCGGCAGACCCACGCACTTTTTTGTCATGTGCTTGTGTGTGCTTCAGGTGGCACGGCCTATCTACTCATATTGATACTAATTCAGAGGTTTACTTATGCATCTTTATTATTTCATGTTTTATTATGGCACAACCCCTTAGGATAGTCTCCTGGAACACTAGAGGCCTGAATGCACCTCAGAAAAGATCCTTGGTTTTTTCTGTATTAAAAAAATGTCACCCTTACATTATTTGCCTCCAGGAGACTCATCTGACAGGTACTAAGGCAAGGGCCCTAAAACGCCCCTGGCTATCCAAGCTATATCATGCCACTCACACTAATTACTCAAGAGGTGTATCTATACTCCTGGCTAAATCCCTTCCAGCTGAGTTGATTAGCGTTAAAACAGACCCGGAGGGGAGGTATATTGTTCTTATATTACGAATTTCTACTATAATCTTCACATTGGTGAACATCTATGTTCCCCCTCCATTCTCAGTAGCAGTACTCTCTAAATTATTCCTGCAATTACTGAATAGGCCTTCGGGCCCTCTGCTTTATATAGGGGATTTTAATGCAGTCCTGGATCCAACGGTGGATCGCCTGGGTGGGGGAGGCAGATCTTTTCCCTCCTTTGTAGACTGGGCTCAGGTTCATGGTCTGACCGAGGTGTGGCGATGGAAACATCCGGATGAACGCCAATTTTCCTGCTATTCGGATTCCTTCCATACTATGTCTAGGCTGGATATGGCTTTTGCGTCGACGGAGACCCTACCGGTTGTCTCCGCCGTCTCATACCTGCCCAGGGGAGTTTCCGATCATGCCCCCTTGTCAGTGTCCCTTCTCATCCTTCCAGGTTCGGGACCTGCTTTATGGCGCCTGAACTCATACTGGCTGGAGGACAAGATGGTACAGGGTGAGTGTAGGATGAGTATTTCTAACTACTGGAAGCATAATTTAAATAAAGTAGACCCCTCCACGGAATGGGACGCATTTAAGTCTACATTGAGAGGTACCTTTATGTCTATTACAGGAATTTTACGTAAAAATAACAAGATGCGCACTGAGGAATTAGAAAATGCTATGATAAGTGCGGAATCTGCTTATGCCTCTAACCCTGCCTCTGACACTAGGGAGACATGGTTACAGTGCCATAGGGAATATGAAATTCGTTTGCTAGATCTCACACAAAACGCATGTTGTATGTTTCACAAAAGTCGTTTGAATATGGTAATAAAGCAGGACGTCTCTTGGCATATTTGACCAAACCTGACCATACCCCCATTTCTATACCACGAATCCTTACTACTCAAGGTACGATTAGTGACAAACCCAAGAGACATCCTAGACTCCTTTCTAAACTTTTACAGAAAACTGTACACTTCCAGGGTTGACTATGATGATTCCCAGTTGTCTGACTATCTGGCTGACATATCCCTTCCCTCCCTGTCAGATGAGGGACAGGACATGTTGGAGGAGCCTATCACGGTAGAGGAGATTGCAGCAGCTGTCTCCCAAATGCCTGCACATAAAACCCCTGGACCTGATGGTTTCCCGACTGAATGGTATGCTAAGTTCAAGGACCTCCTACCCCCCTTCCTTCTCGGAACCTATAACAAAGCCCTAGAGGCTGGGATCCTTCCTCCATCGATGAGGGAAGCTTTGATAGTTCTTCTGTTAAAGCCCCGAAAGGACCCACTTCACTGTAAATCTTATCGTCCAATTTCTCTTATAAACGTGGACGTTAAGATTCTGGCCAAAATATTAGCAAATCGTTTAAATACTGTGGTCACATCTTTGGTTAATAGCGACCAGGGTGGATTTATCCTTGGCAGGTCTACCAGAATGAACATACGCAGACTGTTCCATAACTTGCAATATCCACATGACTGCCCTTCTACACGTGTCATTGTGTCCTTAGACATTTGTAAAGTATTTGACAGTGTGGAATGGCCGTACCTTTTTCGGGTGCTACAGAAGTATGGTTTTGGTCCCCATGTGATAGAATGGATAAAACTTCTGTACACCTCCCCAACGGCTAGGATAAGGGTTAATTCATTTATTACTGATCCCTTCCCAATTACTAGGGGCACTCGACAGGGATGCCCATTGTTGCCCCTGTTGTTTGCCCTGGCCATGGAGCCGCTTGCAGTTCGCATTCGCTCCTTCCCTATAATTAAAGGCCTCTCAATTGCAAATATAGAGGAGCACATTTCTCTTTACGCAGATGATACACTGGTATACCTGGCAGATGCTAATGAGTCTCTGAGGGCTTTACTGGAGGAGGTCAACACCTTTGGGGACTACTCTGGATTCCGAGTTAACTGGGACAAGTCCAGTCTTTTTCCTTTGGATGTGAATGACCCCCCTCAGGTGCACCCGGACTCTAAGCTTCAGGTGGTGTCTTCTTTTAGATATCTTGGGGTGTTGGTTCAGGCTCCCTTATCTTTATATGCTACTAATAATCTTGACCCTTTGCTAACCCGCCTCCAGGAACAAACTAAACAATGGATGGATTTGCCGTTAGACCTCATGGGGAGGGCCAATATTCTTAAAATGATTTATTTACCCAGACTGCTTTATATCCTCTCTAACTCCCCATGTAAAATATCCAAAGCTACTTTTAAACGCATAGATGTGATATGTACTTCTTTCCTGTGGAGCGGCGGATCCCCCAAAGTGGCACTGGAGACCTTGAGATTGCCAGCCCATCTGGCAGGTCTAGCATTCCCTAACTTTTTCCTTTACTACATGGCATCTCAACTGGTGCACATACATGACTGGATGAACCCAGATCCAGCTAATGCCTGTACAGCCACAGAGGGGGCTATCGCATCTTCCCATGAAACCTTACATAGCATAATATATAGAGGCCAGGTCCCAGACCGCCCTGGAACTTCTCTACTCTCAGTCTCCCTCTCACTGTTTAAATACATTACCACAAAAATATCGAAACATTCTTGGTTGAAATCCCCTAATAACCCCTTGTGGTTTAATCCCAATGTGCAAGAATTATACTCTTCTCTAGATGCCAATCGTTGGTATTCAAAGGGAGTTAAATACCTATGTCACTTATATACTACACAAGGCTTCAAAACTTTCTCTCAGTTGAGTACAGACTTTGATCTACCAAAATCACACTTATTTTATTATTATCAATTTAGACATGCCATACATACCCAATTTGGTACCTTAGATGATATCACTGATCTACCTCCACTGGAAAGACTAATTAGGCAACCAGAACCCTCTAAATTAGTTTCCACCTACTACGCAGCCTTAATGACTGACTCTAACCCTAGGTTTCACAGAGCACAGGAGAAGTGGGAGACATTGGATATTGACATGGTAAACGACGACTGGACAGAATTTAGTGACACATATAAAACCTCTGTCATTTCCGCCCGAGACTGTATCATACAAGTTAGAATTTTTCATCAAACCCACCTCACTCCGGCCAGACTGCATAAAATGGGTCTCTTGCCATCAGCTGTCTGTTTCCGAGGCTGCGGCCAGGGGGCAGACTTCTTACATTGCTTCTGGTCGTGCCCGATAGTTAGTGACTTCTGGGAAGAAGTGGGTGTCTTTATTTCGACTGTGTTGGGCCTTCCTAACATAATCCACCCTAAGAACTGCTTGTTGGGAGTATTTGGAGATTTACATATACCATCACACGCCAAGAGAATTCTCCGTATTCTTTATTTTTATGTTAAAAAAATCTATTCTACTGTCCTGGAAAGGTGCACAGACCTCTTTGAAGTCCCTCTGGTTAAAACTTATCAATGACTCTATTCCATTATACAAATTAACCTTTGAAATTCGCAAAAGAAATAAAACCTTTCATAAAATTTGGGGGAAATGGTTGACTAGTCCACTAACTCTTTCCAAAAATTGAATACAATTGATCATTGATGGGCCGTGCCAAAGGGACCCTCAATATCAGGTCCATTAATATGGTTATGTCGTGTAAAAGTACATATATCTGACTGTTGCTATTACCAATTTCTCAAACTCTCTTGAAACGAAATGACATGCTTACAATGACTTGTGTGATCTACCTACTAATTGAATATCGCTTGTGTATACTGAATGGATCAGATATTCCTGTATGTTTTGTTTTTGTTTTTGTTTTTATTTTATTTTATTTGTGACTGTTTTGTGTCTGTTGGTTTGTGTTGAACCTAAAATCAATAAAAAATATCTTTAAAAAAAACAAAACATTCCCATAGACACACTCCTAAACCTTGTGGACAGCCTTCCCAGAAGAGTTGAAGCTGTTATAGCTGCAAAGGTGGGCCAACTCAATATTGATTCCTAGGGACTAAGACTGGGATGCCATTAAAGTTCATATGCGTGTAAAGGCAGGCGTCCCAATACTTTTGGTAATATAGTGTATGTAATATATATATATATATATATATATATATATATATATATATATATATATATTTTTTTTTTTTAAATATCATAGAAATACAAAAAAAAAGTATTGTCTTAAAGCGTATCCAAACCCAAGTACAAAAATTGAATGCATTGCAGTCCTTAGATATATCCCCCGATGTTATTCTGTAGTAATTTTTCTGTTAGCTACTTCGCCTCCATCCCCCACCCCCCCCGGTTCCTGTATCCTGGCTGCCTTTGGATATGACTCAGCCTGTCCCTTGGTTCCTGAACTGTCTGCTGTCAGACCTGACCTTGCCTGTCTATGACGCCCTGACCATCCTGTATTGTGCCTCCTGCCAAAGATGGCGAAAACTGTCCAGAGCAGTCCCTGTGCAGATCCTCATCCTCCATCCCAGTCTCTACCTTCTCGGATTGCCATAAACCATGCTAGTTTTTTTTTTTGCCTCTTTGAAACATTAACCTTATTATATTCCAAATCATTGCTGAACTTGTATGCTCCTGTCAGTGGTTGTTTGCACTGTATCTGCCTTATTTAAGTTTTAAAGTGGCCTTAATGGACCACTAACACTTTGCAGACTGCTGCAAAGCATAAACACAGCGTAGTTTCCCATGGTTCGTGTCTGTTCAGTGCCTGGTTACCAACCACTTTTAAAGGCATAGTCCACCTTTTCCAAATATGTAATAAATTCCCATAAATAAAATATTAAATGTGCATTTATTAAAGGTTCCCCCTGAGGAAGTCACGTGATCGAGTGACGAAACACATTGGGGTGGAGTTTTGCGTGACGTGATCACGCACATTGAGAACTCGGAAGTAAGATGCTGCTTTGGTTACTATGAGCTGCGTAGGTCCCTCTACACCTGCTTTGCTTTTTACGTGCAAGCATGTGAAGTGCACTTATAAATGTGGGTGCTTTGGCTTTGGCTGTGTTTATTCATAATAAAGTGCAAGAGCTACTGATCTGGGGACCCCATTTAACCACTTCAAGACCGCGATATATATATATATATATATATATATATATATATATATATATATATATGTATAAAATTGGTCTGATGCTTTTTAAAAAAAAAAATTAAAAGTGATTAAAAAAAAAAAACGGGACAGTGTAAAAAAAAAATAAATTTATATATATATAATATTTTTTTTTAAAGCACGCGCATCCCTCCGTGCTTGCCCACAGAAGCGAACGCATATGTAAATGGCGTTTGCACCACACATGTGAGGTATCGCTGTGAATGTTATAGAGAGAGCAATAATTTTAGCTCTAGACCTCCTCTGTGACCCTAATCTGGTAACCTGTAAAAAAATTTTAAAGCCTCGCCTATGGGAATTTTGATTTTCATTTTGCCTATGGGGATTTCTAAGTATGGTAGTTTGTCACCATTCTACGAGTGTGCGCAATTTTAAAGCATGACATGTTAGGAATCTATTTAATGTAAATGGCGTAACATCATATTTTATATTTTACCAAAAAATGGGTTATATGTTGTGTGGTTTTTTTTGCATTAAAATTCATTAAGGCCGGGTTCGTGCCCGAGGTCCGAACATACTGTATATTAATTACACGGGTTCTGAGGCTAATTGAATGCAGATAAGGCTCTAAGTAAATTTAATTAGCACCTATACCAGCCACAGAACCTGTATAATTAATATGTGTTCAGGTTGAAAGGGATGAGGTGGCAACTCTAGGTCCAGTGCGTTCCTGTATACCTGTTCGGGTGCGATTCAGGTCTGAAAATACACACCGGCCTTTTATTAGTCTGGACCACGGCCGCCCTGGACATGTGTAACATTGAGAGCCGGTCACACTTGTCTGTCATGGGAATTGGATGCGGGGAAACCCACATCTAATTCGCATATGTGTAAAACCGGCCTAAAGTGTATTTTTTTTTAAAAAAAATAGCGTTTGAAAAACCACTGCGCAAATACCATGTGACATAAAAAATTGCAAAAATCACCATTTTATTCTCTAGGGCCTCTGCTAAATATATGTATAATGTTATAGAATGTATTTAATTTTCTAGCAAAAAATACAGATTTTTATTTGTAAACAAAAAGTGTCAGAAAAGGCCCGGTCTTAGGGGAACACACTATATATGGCCTAATATAATATGTAGGTCATATTGACAAGGGGAGAGCACAGGTGATTTTAAACCCGTCACGCCGACCGTGCGCAAATTTACATTCATGGCTTGAAGGGGTTATACCGGTACCGGTTTTTAGAGCGGGCGGTCAGCTCTTTAGTGATAACAACAGATGCGGCTAAAAGCCGCTCGGCTGTTATCCTAAAGGGGCGGGAGGGGACATCCCCCTCCTACCACCTTCCACCGCTCTTCCCAGGCCTCCCGCCCCACCGGGAGACCCGAGCCACCAGCCGGCACATACCGGGCATTTTTAATGAAATTTTTATCTAATATCATGTCTATGTATGTTTATGTAGCGGTTTTTAGAAATAAGTGTATGTAGTGGTTTTTAGAAGTATTTGTATTTTGTTACCATTAAATTATCTCTGTTTTATTTATAATAAAATGTACCCAGAAAGCAATATATGAACACATGCAGTAAGCAGGATGATGACTCGAGTAATTAACGCTGTAGCCATGGTTACCGTGAAGCCATTGTGCTTATAAACTGAGACCGTGGTTTCTCGAGTGTATCCTTGAGAAAGTCACGTGACGGTGACGCAACGCGTGGGAGGAGCCTAGGACGCACTCTGCAGTCTGTCACTGAGCGGTGTACTGCAGCGATCCCCTGTCTCATCCACAGCGGCTGACTGCTATTTGCAGATTCATATGCTTTCTAACTATGTGGCGCACGTGAGTGAATCTCTTAGTGTTTTTTGCTGGTGTACTATATGGAGTTCATTGCGCAATGAAGTTTTTCTTGTCTACTTGTTTTACATATAATCAACGGTGTTGAGGAGTTTCATTTTATGGATCTGAAAGTGGAAGACATTACTGCCCTTGAATGACAAGCAAACACCTTAATTAAACAATCAAAGAACCGCAACCACTGGGACCAATTTTAAATGTCTACCACAGTAGTTTTTTTATGTCTCTCTCCTTGATTAACCACTACACTATCAAATGATTTGTTTAACTCACACATTATTTATTTATCAACATTTATCTAGTGATGGACGTTTGTCCCCGAGTTTATATGATTTATGGTTTTTAGATTTATATGAGCAACATTATTTTTATTTATATGTTGGTGCAGATATTCACAATATTTTGGAGTTCTTTTGAAACACTTGGATTATTAGTTCTAGTGAAACCCACATTGTTTTGGGTATTACTGTGTGGGATGCACAGCAGTGCATCTGTTATACTTTATATTTTATACTTTTTAGTTCACTGATCATTTGAGTAAAGCGCTTCAATTTTTCACTTTTATAGATTTTAAAAAAATGACAGCATTCAGAATCGCCAATTTTGGCGATCTGAATACTTTTAAGTGCAAAGGAGGGATTTAGGGTCTTATAGACCCCTGATCTCTCCATAAAGAGTACCTGTCACCACCTATTACTGTCACAAGGGATGTTTACATTCCTTGTGACAGCAATAAGAGTGATCAGATTTTTTTTTTTTTTTTTTAAGGGACAATGTAAAAAAATAAAAATAAATAAGAAAAGAAAATGTTTAAAGCGCCCCATTCCCATGTGCTCGCGCAACAAAGAAAACGCATACGTAAGCTGCGCCCGCAAATGTAAACGGTGTTCAAATTACACATGTGAGGTATCGCCGCGATCGTCAGAGTGAGAGCAATAATTTTAGCAAAAGACCTCCTCTGTAACTCTAACCTGTTAACCGTTACATTTTTTTAAAGCGTCGCCTATGGATATTTTTAAGTACCATAGTTTGTTGCCATACCACCAGTGTGCGCAATTTCAAAGCATGACATGTTAGGTATCTATTTACTCGGCATAACATCATCTTTCACATTATACAAAAAAATTTGGCTAACTTTACTGTTTTGTTTTTTTTTTTTAATTTATGAAATTTTATTTTTTCCCCCCAAACAAATGCGTTTGAAAGACCGCTGCGCAAATACTGTGTGACATAAAATATTGCAACGGTAGCCATTTTATTCTCTAGGGTCTCTGCTAAAATATATGTATGTATATATATATATATATATATATATATATATATATATATATATATTTTTTTTTTTTGAGGGTTCTAATTAATTTTCTAGCTAAAAAATGCTGATTTTAACTTGTATGCAACAAATGTCAGAAATAGGCTTAGGCGTGAAAGGGTTAAAGAGGGAAAGAGGGAAGATGGATGGTGGCACAATTACATTGGTGGAAACATATATCACGGAATATAACAATTATAAAGAGACTTTAATGAGTTATGACACAATTTAGCAGGATTGATGGGATATGTTTGATATTTGATTTAATATTTAATTTAATGTGATTTGTTTAATATTTTGGTTTATGTAAATACGCTAACGCTGCACTGTTAATTGTATTATAACTGCATTTAATAAAGTGTCTCCCTAGGCAAAAGTCATTAAAAAAATCCTTAATCAAGTTTCAAATAAAATATGCATATTACACATAAATTCATTTAAATCCTATGGAGCCACCCTTAAGCCCCATACACACTATTCAATTTTCTGCAGATTTTTGTCTTCAGATTTGCCAAAACCATGTAGTGCAGTCCTGATTGCATACACATTGAAACTCTTCAGGTTTGACCTCATATTTTATGGTTTTGGTAAATCTGAAGACAAAAATCTGCAGAAAATCTAATAGAGTGTATGGGGCCTAACATGCAAGAACTAGAGCTGTGTCTACCGACACTGTTTGCATCAATAGAAACACACAGCTGGTAGCCTGGGATAGCACAGCACTCTCCTCCTCCTCCCCCTCCCTTCTACAAGCTAACAGTTAGCTCTTAGTTCAGAGAAGCAGCACTGAGAGAGCAGGAGCCAGCAGTATTAAGGCTGAATTTAAAATGGATAGCAGAGCGGCTCACAGCAGGAGTCTGGTGCGTCTCCATTCACCTTTCAGGTCCGATTTCAGCCCAAATTTTGGGCTGAATTCGGACCTGAAACGTACAAAAAGACGCACAGGGTCCCTGTGCAATTCACACCAGAACCACTGCGGAGATGTGTGAACTGGCTCCATAGAGCATAAGTGCATACCTCCCAACATTTTGAGATGGGAATGAGGGACACCTACTAGCAAATGTATGTAGGCATAGGACACGCCCCCTGCCACACCCCCTTAAAAGGGAAATAACCCCCAAAAAATGGATAATTAAATCCACAAGAGCTTTTTTTTACCACTACTATTCCTTTATTATGCTTTTAAAATTGAAAAATGCAGCAATTTAGAAATCAGATGAAAGGTTTAGCACTGGGAAACACCCTTTGAAAGATAAAAAGTGCATTTTATATACAACTATATAGATCAGACCAAAATGAGGGACAAATGAGGAGGAAAGAGGGACAGCGGGACATTGCTCCAAATCAGGGACAGTCCCTCGAAATCAGGGACAGTTGGGAGCTATGTAAGTGTGAACCCAGCCTAAAAGTTGGAAACTTAAAGTGCTGATGTAAGAATTTTAACACATAGTTTACTTGGGAATGTGTATTTTATTGTGCTAAATGTGTTATGCCGCGTACACACGAGCGGACATTACGGCGGACTTTGCCCGGCGGACTGGATTTCGTCGGACAATTCGATGTGTGTGGGCTCCAGCGGACTTTGTTTTCTCAAAAGTTGGACGGAATTAGATTTGAAACTTGTTTAAAATTTATCCGTTGAAATCGAGTCCGGTCGAAAAGTCCGCCGTCTGTATGCTAGTTCGACGGACAAAAAGCCACGCTAGAGCAGCTATTGGCTACTGGCTATGAACTTCCTTATTTTAGTCCGGTGTACGTCATCACGTACGAATTCGACGGACTTTGGTGGATTGTGTGTAGGCAAGTCCGTTCATTCACAAAGTCCGTCGGAAAGTACGTCGAAAAGTCCGCCGGGCAAAGTCCGCCGTAATGTCCGCTTGTGTGTACGCGGCATAAAACTAAAAAAACAAACAAACAAAAAAGTATAACAAAAGGTAAAACTTTTTCCTTTGTTTTGGATTGAGTGGAGGGGGATCAGTATCCCTGTCAGGTTTTTATTGCTATCTGTGTCCCCATTACCCACATGGAAGAGAAATATATTTCCAATATATTTAGAAAAAAAATGATATATGGGACATATATTTACACATATATAATATTTTATTAACCGCTTGCCTCCCAAGCCAATTCTGCCACTTCTCCCCTACATGTAAAAATCATCATTTTTTGCTGGAATGCCCCAAATATTATATATGTTTTTTTTTAGCAGAGACCCTAGCAAATAAAATGGCGATCGTTGCAACTTTTTATGTCACACGGTATTTGCGCAGCAATTTTTCAAACGTATTTTTTCTGATTTCATGATTTCATGATTTAAAAAAACAAAAAAACACTAAAGTGAGCCCTATTTTTTTTTTTGCATAATGTGAAAGATGATGTTACACCGAGTAAATAGATAACTAACATGTCACGCTTTAAAATTGCGCACACTCGTGGAATGGCGCCAAACTTCGATACTTAAAAATCTCCATAGGCGACGCTTTAAAAAATGTTTACAAGTTACCGGTTTAGAGTTACAGAGGAGGTCTTGGCCTAGAATTATTGCTCTCCCTCTAACGTTAGCGGCGATACCTCACATGTGTGGTTTGAATGCCATTTACATATGCGGGCACGACGTATGTCTGCGCTCGCTTCTGCATGCAAGCATGCGGGGACGGGGGTGCTTTACAATTTTTTTTATTTTTTTTTATTGTTTATTTTACTTTGATTTTTATATTTTGACACTTTCCCTTTACATTTTTTTTATTGTTTATTTTACTTTGATTTTTATATTTTGACACTTTCCCTTTACATTTTTTTTATTGTTTATTTTACTTTAATTTTTATATTTTGACACTTTCCCTTTACATTTTTTTTTTATTGTTTATTTTACTTTGATTTTTATATTTTGACACTTTCCCTTTTACATTTTTTTTTTTTTTTGATCACTTTTATTCCTATGACAAAGAATGTAAACATCCCTTGTCATAGGAATAGGGCATCACAGCTTTTGGAAGAATGGTCAAACATTCCCATAGGCACACTCCTAAACCTTGTGGACGGCTTTCCCAGAAGAGTTGAAGCCCTTATAGCTGCAAAGGGCGGGCCAACTCAATATTGAACCCTACGGACTAAGACTGGGATGCCCTTAAAGTTCATGTGTGTGTAAAGGCGTCCCAATACTTTTGACAACATAGTGTGCCTTCCTATCAATTTACTAATGCTAGCAGCATAGGGATTAAAAAAAAGTTCATGTTGATTCCGAGAGTTTAGTTCCACTTTAATGTAATATAGATGGGTGTGTATATATCACAGCCACAAAAGAACCATAAAATAAGTCTGCATGCCAACACACACAATTTGTGCCTGTAGATTTTATGATTATCTGGCATCTGCCTTATCAGTTTACAATCGAGCTGTATACATTAACACGTAGGTTCTGAGAAGTGACAAAATCAAGTGTCATGTTGTATGAACAAACAGCCTGTAATGTGTGGTGTCCACACAGTTGCCGGCTGATGAGTGATGTGGAGGGTCCAGCGCCAAGTTCTTCCAGCAGCTGAGCAATGTGCCCATCCTTTAAAGTGACACTAAACCCTGGTTTAAAAAAAATTCTATCCCAGTATGTATTCTTAACTTAGAAAAATCCCTTCGATTGCTCTCGTTCTATGTTCATTCTCCATGGTCTCTCTGTATGTAGGAATGTAGCCATTCTAATTTTCTTGCTCCTAAGTAGAGATAGGAAGGCCTGGTAAAAAAAAAAAAAAAATGAAAAATTTGGGAAAATTTTTAATTGCTTTTTTTCCTTTTTTAAAGTCGTTTTTTGGTTTGTTCTGGAAAAAATGGAAAAGAAAAAAGAAGTGTGGAATATGTTCTTTTACAATGATAATATACCTATGACATGGTATTCAAACTATATAAAATGAAGACCTTAATGAAAGGACTTTATGTAACTTTGTATGTGTGTGTGTGTGTGTGTGTGTGTGTGTGTGTGTGTGTGTGTGTGTGTGTGTGTGTGTGTGTGTGGACTTTATGTGTTTTTATGTAAAGATTTAAATTATTGCAAGTTCTCTCATCTGAAGACAACCAAATCCTGGAATACAATTCAATTAACACTGTACTTCTCAATGGAACACTGTACTTCTCAATGTAGTTCTCAAACAAGAGAAATATGCATTTCTACCACTAGGCGGCACTGCAGGGGAAAGGCTCCAGTTTAGTTTGCTTGTGGGCTCCATCTTGTACCTCCTACTGTACAGTTGGGTGATTGTTGGGATACAGTAGATGATGGTTTCTGACCTCTCAGGCCTTAATGGACAGGTAAGAGGATACATTTTTTCTGACAAATTAGTTTATCTTCATACAATAACCTTTAAATGATTTCTATTAATGTGCTCCACCATCACAGCATAATGTTTCCCTATGGTCTGCTCAGTAAATAATTTTTCCCCCTCTCAGTAAAATGTAAAGGAGAGATGGGAACGTACCCGGCAGGTGCCGGCAGAGGCCAGCACAGAGGCGGGTGGAGACAAAAAGGTGCAGTCGCTAGAAAAGAGTAGATGGGTGACAGTCAGGAAGGGTAGAGGAAAAAGTGCCAGGTAGGCCGATCATTGGGCTGGAACATCCCAATAAGTACGCTCCATTGAGTGACATTGGGGAAACCAGTCAGGGACCAGCACTGCTGGAGCTGAGTGACCCCCCTAGCTGCCAGGGGAATAACTCCTCAAGTGAGAGTGGGGGGGAAGTGAAGGGAAAGGAAAGACAGATTCTGGTGGTAGGGGACTCAATTCTTGGAAGGGCAGAAAGGGCAATCTGTGACAAAGACCTGAAGCGCCGAACTGTATGCTGTCTACCGGGCGTTCGGCACATCACGGATCTGGTGGACAGGGCCTGGGAAAGACCCGGCTGTCATGGTGCATGTTGGCACCAATGACAAGGTCAGAGGCAGATGGAGTGTCCTAAAGGACGATTTTAAGGACTTAAGAGCTAAATTGAGGAAAAGGACCTCCAAGGTAGTATTCTCAGAAATACTACCTGTACATCGAACCACACCAGAAAGGCAGAGGGAGATTAGGGAAGTAAACAAGTGGCTGAGGAGCTGGTGTAGAAATGAGGGGTTTGGGTTCCTGGAGGACTGGGCCGACTTCTCAGTCGGTCACCAGTTCTATAGAAGGGACGGGCTGCAGCTAAATGAGGAGGGTGCAGATCTGCTGGGAGTGAAGATGGCTGAAAAGTTAGAGGGGCTTTAAACTAGGCAATGAGGGGGAGGGTCCAGAGGTATAGATAGTCAGCGCGGAACATATTCCAAAGGGTAGTATTGGGGGCATTAGTGGTAGGTTGACTAAAGCACATAAACCCGAGGTAAGTATAGTAACAAGTCCTATTTGCAACCTCAGAACACAGAATAAGAGGATTTGCAACCGGTCTAAACTACGTGGCATTTTCACCAATGCCAGGAGCCTGGCAGAAAAGATGGGAGAGCTAGAGATACTGTTGTACGAGGAGGATTTCAATTTAGTGGGAATTTCAGAGACCTGGTTCAACAGCTCTTATGATTGGCTAGCAACCATTCAAGGGTATTCCCTTTATCGCAGGGATAGAGAGGGTAAAAAGGGGGAGGGGTATGCCTGTATATAAAAAATAATGTACAAGTGAATGTGAGGGATGACATCACTAAGGGAGCTAGGGAGGAGGTGGAATCCTTATGGGTAGAACTCCAAAGGGAGAAAACTAAGTAGAAAGTAATACTGGCCCCCTAACCTGAGGGAAGAGGGGGAAACGGATCTCCTATCACAATTTGTATTCGCGGTAAGAATGGGAAGTGTCATTATAATGGGGGATTCTAATTATCCAGACATAGACTGGGCAGAATAAACCGCGCATTCGTCTAAGGCTCGCCAGTTCCTAAATGTCTTGCAGGACAATTTCATGGGTCAGATGGTAGACACACCAACTAGAAACAAAGCGTTACTAGACCTACTGATTACCAACAATACAGACCTGATCACAGAAATACGGGGCAATTTAGGAAACAGTGATCACAGGTCAATTAGCTTTAGCATAAAACACACAAATAGGAAACATAATAAAAAAGACACTGAATTTCAAAAGAGCCAACTTCCCTAAATTACGAACCTTGCTAGAAGATATTAATTGGGATAAAATCTTAGGAATAAAGAACACGGAGGAGAGATGGGTTTGCTTTAAGAGCATATTAAATAGGGGCATTAGCCAGTGCATCTTATTGGGAAATAAATTTAAAAGAGCAAATAAAAGTCCTGGGTGGTTTAACTCCAATGTAAAAATGCATATAAAAGCAAAGGAGAAGGCCTTCAAAAAATACAAGGCTGAGGGATCATCATCAGCATTCAAACTTTACAAAGAATGCAACAAGAAATGTAAGGGTGCAATTAGGGCAGCTAAGATAGAACACGAAAGACACATAGCAGAGGAGAGCAAAAAAAAAAGTATTTGACACAGTTCCCCATAAACTTTGACTGTACAAAATAAGGTCCGTTGGCATGGACCATAGGGTGAGTACATGGATTGAAAACTGGCTACAAGGGTGAGTTCAGAGGGTGGTGATAAATGGGGAGTACTCGGAATGGTCAGGGGTGGGTAGTGGGGTCCCCAGGGTTCTGTGCTGGGACCAATCCTATTTAATTTGTTCATAAACGACCTGGAGGATGGGTTAAACAGTTCAATCTCTGTATTTGCGAACGATACTAAGCTAAGCAGGGCAATAACTTCTCCTTGGGATGTGGAAACCTTGCAAAAAGATCTGAACAAATTAATGGGGTGGGCGACTACATGGCGACTACATGGCAAATGGGGTTTAATGTAGAAAAATGTAAAATAATGCATTTGGGTGTCAAAAATATGAATGCAATCTATACACTGGGGGGAGAACCTCTGGGGGAATCTAGGATGGAAAAGGACCTGGGGGTCCTAGTAGATGATAGGCTCAGCAATGGCATGCAATGCCAAGCTGCTGCTAACAAAGCAAACAAAATATTAGCATGCATTAAAAACGGGATCAACTCCAGAGATAAAACGATAATTCTCCCGCTCTACGAGACTCTGGTCCGGCCGCACCTGGAGTATGCTGTCCAGTTCTGGGCACCAGTCCTTAGGAAGGATGTACTGGAAATGGTGCGAGTACAAAAAAGGGCAACAAAGCTAATAAAGAGTCTGGAGGATATTAGTTATGAGGAAAGTTTGCGAGCACTGAACTTATTCTCTCTGGAGAAGAGAGAAGAGAGTTTGAGAGGGGATATGGTTTCAATATACAAATATTGGTGACCCCACAATAGAGATAAAACTTTTCCGCGAAAGGGAGTTTAATAAGACACGTGGCCACTCATTAAAATTAGAAGAAAAGTGGTTTAACCTTAAACTGTGTAGAGGGTTCTTTACTGTAAGAGCGGCAAGGATGTGGAATTCCCTTCCACAGACGGTGGTTTCAGCGGGGAGCATCGATAGTTTCAAGAGACTATTAGATAAGCACCTGAATGACCGCAACATAAAGGGATATACAATGTAATACTGACATATAATAACACTCACAGGTTGGACTTGATGGACTTGTGTCTTTTTTCAACCTCACCTACTATGTAACTATGAATTACTGGTCTTTGTTTACAGTTGTGATCGGCTGTGATTGGACACAGCAATCACGTGGTAAATAGTCACTGTCATTAGCTCTTTATCCTGATCGGTGATGAGCTGTGTCCGAGAGATACACTGATTTGTTGTTTTTTTTTTTGCCGAAAATTTTAATTTTTCCAGTAAAAAGCAGAGGTAAAAACTATTTTTTTTTCCCCATGGCTTAAAAATTTCCAGAAATGTTACATCTCTACTCCTAAGATGGACTAAGGTGTGTAGTGTGCATAAAGCAGTGCACATGACCACAACTAATGTGCACTACTCATTCCAAACAACAGAAAGTGAGAGGGTAAAGAAGAAATTCAGGAGATTATAAAGGACATTACAATGAGGCAGAAACACACAGTTAGAATCAGTTTCATGTGTAGCGCTTACCCCCAAAGGACCTGCTGTTTTCTCGGGTCCCCCGTTCCCAGTGCCCATGACTCTCCAAGCAGCGACACACCAGAACTGAAAGTGTGAGTATTTATTGCAACAATGCACAATAATTCAACAATCAAAGAATAGAAAATGGCAAAAAAACACTAGTAGGGTGTGGTAGAGGATGGCCAGCAGCCTCTCACCAACTCCTAAGGTGAGGACCTGTCTTCTCCTAATCCCTGTCCAGGGATCAATGATGTTAGCTGAAGTGATGCCCTCTTCACAGTCAGGTGGCAACACCAGGCTCGAGAGTGGCGTTACCACAAACCAAGAAATGTTTGCTACATAGCTACTCTACGCCCCCCAACACTGTGGCAAATGACCTGATAGCAGCCTCATACATTGCATATGTGTTCCTCTACAACCTCTCTGAGCCAGTCCCAGAATAGTCCTTTCTCGCTCTCCCTATAGAGCGCTGGTCATGAAGTCCGAGATCCAACCTGTAATACAGGCTCAGTGTCCCTGGGGACTACATCTCCCACAAGTCATAGTTCCTCCCAGCATGCTCTGTCCACAGCAGCTCTCTCTGTGGATGCTTACAGTCCCATAAATGGCCAGTTATACTCTCCCCCCCACTGCCTATCCTCTTTCCTGGCCACTGGGGATGGAGATAGTAATTGCAGAGGTGGTTGTGTGTGGCAGCTGCAGTATCAGTTTAAGGCTGACAGCCGATCCATGCAGCTGCTCTCTTGCTGCCAGTACTGCAGAACAAGGCTACACATAATAAATAGATTACATGCCATTAAGTAGTGGATGTGTAGTGGCAGTGTATGAGTAAGGACATCATTTTTTGTCACTTTAAAGGGTTAGTTCGCCTTTTCACAAAAAACGAAGTCCAAGAGACGTAACGCATAAGGCAGTGTATTTCCCAGTGACATCATCACGCTGCCGGGTAGCCAGTTTTCATGGAGAGGAATGCTGCACAGCTGAGTGGGTGGATGTATTGTGGATGACAGGCAGAGGAATGTTTACAGAACAGCTATATTTATACTGAGATTAAATTACACACAGGTGGACTCTATTTACTAATGAGGTGACTTCTGAAGGCAATTGATTCCACTAGATTTTAGTTAGGGGTATCAGAGTAAAGGGGGCTGAATACAAATGCATCCCACACTTTTCACATATTTATTTGTAAAAAAAATTGAAAACCATTTATCATTTTCCTTCCACTTCAAAATGATGTGCCACTTTGTGTTCGTCTATCACATAAAATCACATTAACGTTTTTGGTTGTAACAAGGCAAAATGTGGAAAATTTAAAGGGGTATGAATACTTTTTTCAAGGCACTGTATTACTGTCTAAGTGATTGGCATTTGAAACTGATAATTTTCTGTACTGATGGTCATATCCTACATTGTAAAACCTGTAAACCTCAATAAAAGTTCTTTTTGAATGTGAAAAAACAGGGGTTTAGTGGAGAGGGAATGGTGGACAAGTAGTGGAGAGGAGAATGGTGGACAAATACTGGAGGGGAGAGTGGTGGACAAAAAGTGGAGAAGTGAGTGGTGGGCAAGAAGTACAGAGGTGAGCGGTGGACAAGAAGTACAGGGGTGAGCGGTGGACAAGAAATGGAGAGGTGAGCGGTGGACAAGAAGTACAGGGGTGAGCAGTGGACAAGAAATGGAGAGGTGAGTGGTGGATAAGAAGTGGAGAGATGAGTGGTGGACAAGAAATGGAGAGGTGAGCAGTGGACAGGAAGTACAGAGGTGAGCGGTGGACAGGAAGTACAGAGCTGAGCGGTGGACAGGAAGTACAGGGGTAAGTGGTGGACAAGAAGTGGAGAGGTGAGCGGTGGACAAGAAGTGGGAGGTGAGCGAGGACAAGAAGTGGAGAGGTGAGCTGTGGACAGGAGGTACAGGGGTGAGCGGTGGACAGGAAGTACAGAGGTGAGCAGTGGACAGGAAGTACAGAGGTGAGTGGTGGACAGGAAGTACAGAGGTGAGTGGTGGACAGGAAGTACAGAGGAGAGTGGTGGACAGGAAGTACAGAGGAGAGTGGTGGACAGGAAGTACAGAGGTGAGCGGTGGACAGGTAGTACAGAGGTAAGTGGTGGACAAGAAGTTGAGAGGTGAGCGGTGGACAAGAAGTGGGAGGTGAGCGAGGACAAGAAGTGGAGAGGTGAGCGGTGAAAAAGAAGTGGAGAAGTGAGCTGTGGACAGGAAGTACAGAGGTGAGCGGTGGACAGGAAGTACAGAGGTGAGCGGTGGACAGGAAGTACAGAGGTGAGTGGTGGACAGGAAGTACAGAGGTGAGTGGTGGACAGGAAGTACAGAGGTGAGCAGCGAACAGGTAGTACAGAGGTAAGTGGTGGACAACAAGTGGAGAGGTGAGCGGTAGACAAGAAGTGGGAGGTGAGCGGTGAAAAAGAAGTGGAGAGGTGAGCTGTGGACAGGAAGTACAGAGGTGAGCGGTGGACAAGAAGTGGAGAGGTGAGCGGTGGACATGAAGTGAAGAGGTGAGTGGTGGACAAGAAGTAGAGAGGTGAGCGGTGGACAGGAAGTACAGAGGTGAGCAGCGGACAGGTAGTACAGAGGTAAGTGGTGGACAAGAAGTGGAGAGGTGAGCGGTGGACAAGAAGTGGGAGGTGAGTGAGGACAAGAAGTGGAGAGGTGAGCGGTGGACAAGAAGTACAGGGGTGAGCGGTGGACAAGAAATGGAGAGGTGAGCGGTGGACAAGAAGTACAGGGGTGAGCAGTGGACAAGAAATGGAGAGGTGAGCGGTGGATAAGAAGTGGAGAGATGAGCGGTGGACAAGAAATGGAGAGGTGAGCAGTGGACAGGAAGTACAGAGGTGAGCGGTGGACAGGAAGTACAGAGCTGAGCGGTGGACAGGAAGTACAGGGGTAAGTGGTGGACAAGAAGTGGAGAGGTGAGCGGTGGACAAGAAGTGGGAGGTGAGCGAGGACAAGAAGTGGAGAGGTGAGCGGTGAAAAAGAAGTGGAGAGGTGAGCTGTGGACAGGAGGTACAGAGGTGAGCGGTGGACAGGAAGTACAGAGGTGAGCAGTGGACAGGAAGTACAGAGGTGAGTGGTGGACAGGAAGTACAGAGGTGAGTGGTGGACAGGAAGTACAGAGGTGAGCGGTGGACAGGAAGTACAGAGGAGAGTGGTGGACAGGAAGTACAGAGGTGAGCGGTGGACAGGTAGTACAGAGGTAAGTGGTGGACAAGAAGTTGAGAGGTGAGCGGTGGACAAGAAGTGGGAGGTGAGCGGTGAAAAAGAAGTGGAGAAGTGAGCTGTGGACAGGAAGTACAGAGGTGAGCGGTGGACAGGAAGTACAGAGGTGAGCGGTGGACAGGAAGTACAGAGGTGAGTGGTGGACAGGAAGTACAGAGGTGAGTGGTGGACAGGAAGTACAGAGGTGAGTGGTGGACAGGAAGTACAGAGGTGAGCGGTGGACAGGAAGTACAGAGGAGAGTGGTGGACAGGAAGTACAGAGGTGAGCGATGGACAGGTAGTACAGAGGTAAGTGGTGGACAAGAAGTTGAGAGGTGAGCGGTGGACAAGAAGTGGGAGGTGAGCGAGCACAAGAAGTGGAGAGGTGAGCGGTGAAAAAGAAGTGGAGAAGTGAGCTGTGGACAGGAAGTACAGAGGTGAGCGGTGGACAGGAAGTACAGAGGTGAGCGGTGGACAGGAAGTACAGAGGTGAGTGGTGGACAGGAAGTACAGAGGTGAGTGGTGGACAGGAAGTACAGAGGTGAGCAGTGGACAGGTAGTACAGAGGTAAGTGGTGGACAAGAAGTGGGAGGTGAGCGAGGACAAGAAGTGGAGAGGTGAGCGGTGAAAAAGAAGTGGAGAGGTGAGCTGTGGACAGGAAGTACAGAGGTGAGCGGTGGACAAGAAGTGGAGAGGTGAGCGGTGGACATGAAGTGAAGAGGTGAGCAGTGGACAAGAAGTAGGGAGGTGAGTGGTGGACAAGAAGTAGAGAGGTGAGCGGTTGACAAGAAGTAGAGAGGTGAGCGGTGGACAAGAAGTGGAAAGGTGAGTGGTGGACATGAAGTGGAGAGGTGAGTGGTGGACATGAAGTGGAGAGGTTAGCTCCAAAGTGCAGAGGTGAGCAGTGAAAAAAGTGCGGAGGTGAGAGGTGGACAAGAAGTGGAGAGGTGAATGTAGACAAGAAGTACAGAGATGAGTGATGGACAAAAAATGGAGCGTTGTGCAGTGGACAAAAAGTGGAGAGGTGAGCAATGGAAGAAAAGTGGAGAGAAGAATGGTGGACAAAAAGTGATGAAGTGAGTGGTGGACAAGAGGTGGAGAGGTGAGTGGTAGACAAGAAGTGGAGAGGTGAGTGGTGGAGTCCCTGACTATTTTATTGAGGCTCTTCTTGAGGTAGGGTCAAAGGGGTTTATTTACTAAAGGCAAATCCACTTTGCACTACAAGTGCACTTGGAAGTTCAGTCGCTGTAGATCTGAGGGGAAGATCTGAAATGAGGGGAAGCTCTGTTGATTTCTACCATCCAATCATGTACGAACAAAAATGCTGTTTTTTATATTCCTTGCATGCCCCCCTCAGATCTACAGCGACTGCACTTGCAATAAACCCCATAGTGTCAGCTCTATGTCTATGGTATGCAGAAAAGCATATGTAATGGAAGAGTTTGTTTTAAAAAATGATTGTGCAGCACGTTAAATGTATCTTTATTAGATGTTTCTGTGAGAATTTTATTGTGGCACTGTAATTAAACCATATGTAGGCTCAGGTTCTGGTAACAATGAATATGTTAGATGTGACTCCGCACTAAACTGCCTAATTAAAGTACCTAATTAAGCCTCCACCTAACAACTGTGCTCCTGTCTTAGTTAATAAATAGTGTTTTTAATGTGCCCAGCGCTTAATTTATGTGAATAAAATAAATACATATCCTCAAGGGCATTTTCTGAAAGCAATGGGGTTGTGTGCAAGATTATACTTTGGGCCCTCCCACCTGAGACAAAGTAACTGCGTTAACTCGCTGCAGAAAGAAAAAGGTGTGGTTTTCATTGCACTTAATATTTTGTGTGACTTAAAGGGACACAGAATGCAAAAGGTTCAGTAGTAAGCAGTGGCGTCGGCAGGGGGGGCTCACCGTCGCTGAAGCCCCGAGTGGGTCCCCAAAAAGCCCCGAATCTCGAGTGGGCACCGTTCCATTTATAGCCCAGAGCGCCGCCTAGCAAGTACCGATCTTATCCTGAGTGCCACCGAGTGCGGCAGCGTCACATAGCAGGTCCCGCCTTCTGGAGCATGCAGCGCTGATGGACGTCCCACTGGTCCAATGGTGGGACCGCGGGACGTGTGATGTCCATCATAGGCGCTGCAGGCTCCAGAAGGCGGGAATTACAATGCAGCCGCTGCTCTCCTCCTCTTCTCCTCTCCTCCCGCTGCCTGCTGTGAAAATGGGCGCGTACCGCATACCATGGCTGAGCTGTTGCTGCAGGACACATGAAGTCTCCTGGTCAGGTAGGTCAGTGTGTGTCACTACCGTCAGTGTAGGTAAGTCAGTGTATGTTAGGTAGGTCAGTGTATGTCAGGTAGGTCAGTGTGTGTTAGGTAGGTCAGTGTATGTCAGGTAGGTCAGTGTGTGTTAGGTAGGTCAGTGTGTGTCACTACCGTCAGTGTATGTCAGGTAGGTCAGTGTGTGTCACTACCGTCAGTGTATGTTAGGTAGGTCAGTGTGTGTTAGGTAGGTCAGTGTGTGTCAGGTAGGTCAGTGTATGTCAGGTAGGTCAGTGTATGTTAGGTAGGTCAGTGTATGTATGTATGTCAGGTAGGTCAGTGCGTGTCAGGTAGGTCAGTACATGAATGTCAGGTAGGTCAGTGCATGGCAGTGTATGTATGTCAGATTAGTGCGTGTCAGGTAGGTAGGTCAGTGTATGTCAGGTAGGTAGGTCAGTGTGTGGCAGGTAGGTAGGTCACTGTGTGGCAGGTAGGTGAGTTTAGTGGTCAGCATTGATGGGCACCGGTAAGCCAGGCAACCGCCACACAACCACACCGCTCAGCCAAAAAACCCTGCGCCACCACCACAGCGCCCCCCCGTGCTGGCTTTGGACTTCAGACTGAAGCCCCTGGTCTTTTTGCCACACCCCTGGTAGTAAGTAATGCAAAGTTCACGGGTTAGGAGTAAGTGATGCAGAGTTTAGGGGTCAGTAGTAAGTGACGCCAGAGCTCAGAGTTCAGGAGTAAGTGATGCAGTGTTCAGGAATAAGTGATGCAGAGTTTAGGGGTCAGTAGTAAGTGACGCCAGAGCTCAGAGTTCAGGAGTAAGTGATGCAGTGTTCAGGAATAAGTGATGCAGAGTTCAGGGGTCTGTAGTAAATGGTGCAGAGTTCAGGGGTTGCCAGTTACTGGCTATAAGCTTTGTTCAAATGCTGGTTTTCCAGCATGACTGTTCAACAGAAGCCAATCATTAGACCGGCTTCTGTTGAACGGGCTTCAGTTGAACTAGCTGCAGTAAACGCAGGCCGAAAATCAGCCAGTTCCTTCTGAACCAGACAATTTTCAGTCCATGTACAGTCATGGCCGAAATTGTTGGCACCACAGAAATTTTTTCAGAAAACCAAGCATTTCTCACAGAAAAGTATTGCAATAACACGTTTTGCTATACGCATGTTTATTCCCTTTGTGTGTATTGGAACAAAACAAAAAAAAAAGCAAATTGGACATAATGTCACACAAAATTCCAAAAATGGACTGGTCAAAATTCTTAGCACCCTTTCAAAATTGTGGATAAATAAGATTGTTTCAAGCATGTGACGCTCCTTTAAACTCACCTGGGGCAACAGGTATGGGCAATAATAAAAATCGCAGATAAAAAGGAGAGAAGTTCACTTATGCCCCGTAAACACGGTCGGACATTGATCGGACATTCCAACAACAAAATCCTAGGATTTTGTCCGACGGATGTTGGCTCAAACTTGTCTTGCATACACACGGTCACACAAAGTTGTCGGAAAATCTGATCATTCTGAACGCTTTGACGTAAAACACGTTGGTCGGGACTATAAACGGGGCAGTAGCCAATAGCTTTCATCTCTTTATTTATTCTGAGCATGCGTGGCACTTTGTGCGTCGGATTTGTGTACACACGATCAGGAATTTCCGACAACGGATTTTGTTGTCGGAAAATTTTATAGCCTGCTCTCAAACTTTGTGTGTCGGAAAATCCGATGGAAAATGTGTGATGGAGCCTACACACGGTTGTATTTTCCGACAACAAGGTCCTATCACACATTTTCCGTCGTAAAATCCGACCGTGTGTACGGGGCATTAGTCTTTGCATTGTGTGTCTGTGTGTGCCACACTAAGCATGGACAACA
Organism: Lithobates septentrionalis; assembly: GCA_037952835.1. Lineage (NCBI taxonomy): Eukaryota > Metazoa > Chordata > Amphibia > Anura > Ranidae > Lithobates > Lithobates septentrionalis. Next base: position 241,822 of record JBBDGP010004299.1, read on the forward strand.
GAAAGAGGAGAAGAGAACTGTCTGAGGACTTGAGAACTAAAATTTTGGGAAAATATCAACAATCTCAAGGTTACAATTCCATCTCCAGAGATCTAGATTTGCCTTTGTCCACAGTGTGCAACATTATCAGGAAGTTTGCAACCCCTGGCTCTGTAGCTAATCTCTCTGGGCATGGACAGAAGAGAAAAATTGATGAAAGGTTGTAACGCAGGATAGTCCGGATGGTGGATAAGCAGCCCCAAACAAGTTCCACAGAAATTCAAGCTGTCCTGCAGGCTCAGGGAGCATCAGTGTCAGCGCGAACTATCCGTTGACATTTAAATGAAATGAAACGCTATGGCAGGAGACCCAGGAGGACCCCACTGCTGACACAGAAATCTAAAAAAGCAAGACAGTTTGCCAAAATGTACTTGAGTAAGCCAAAATCCTTCTGGGAAAACGTATTCTGGACAGATGGGACCAAGATAGAGCTTTTTGGTAAAGCACATCATTCTACTGTTTACTGAAAACGGAATGAGGCCTACAAAGAAAAGAACACCGTACCTACAGTGAAATATGGTGGAGGTTCAATGATGTTTTGGGGTTGTTTTGCTGCCTCTGGCACTGGGTGGCTTGAATGTGTGCAAGGCATCATGAAATTGGAGGATTACCAAAGGATTTTGGGTCGCACTGTAGAGCCCAGTGTCAGAAAGCTGGGTTTGCGTCTGCGATCTTGGGTCTTCCAGCAGGACAATGACCCCAAACATACGTCAAAAAGCACCCAGAAATGGATAGCAACAAAGCGCTGGAGAGTTCTAGCACTGAGTCCAGATCTAAATCCCATTGAACACCTGTGGAAAGATCTTAAAATTGATGTTGGGAAAAGGCGCCCTTCCAATAAGAGAGACCTGGAGCAGTTTGCAAAGGAAGAGTGGTCCAAAATTCCGGGTGAGAGGTGTAAGAAGCTTATTGATGGTTATAGGAAGCAACTGATTTCAGTTATTTTTTTCCAAAGGGTGTGCAACCAAATATTAAGTAATGGGTGCCAAGAATTTTGACCAGCCCATTTTTGGAGTTTTGTGTGACATTATGTCCAATTTGCTTTTTTTTCCTCCCTTTTTTTGTTTTGTTCCAATACACACAAAGGGAACAAACATGTGTATAGCAAAACATGTGTTACTGCAATACTTTTCTGTGCGAAATACTTGATTTTCTGGAAAATTTTCTGGGGTGCCAACAATTTTGGCCATGACTGTATATCCTGCTTACTGTAAATGGTACACAGTTCAGGGTCAGAAGAAAGTGACCTAGAGTTCAGGCTCAGAAGAACGTGATGCAGAATTCAAGGGTCAGCAGTAAGTAACACAGAGTTTAGGGGTCAGTAGTAAGTGACGAAGAGTTCAGGGGTCAGCAGAAAATGATGCAGAGTTCAGGGGTCAAGAGGTGGTGCAGAGTTCAGGGGTCAGTAGTAAGTTAAGCAGAGTTCAGGGGCCAGGAAAAAATGATGCAGAGTTCAGGGGTAAGGAGTAAGTGACACAGAGTTTAGGGGTCAGTAGTAAGTGACGCAAAGGTTAAGGGGTCAGGAGTAAGTGACACAGAGTTTAGGGGTCAGTAGTAAGTGACACAAAGTTCAGGGGTCAAGAGTAGGTGATGCTGCTTTCTGGTCATTAATAAGTAATGTAATCCTATCTTTCTGAAATCAATTGCACCAAATGGGCAATTTGATAAATGATCCCTTTCATCAAAAAAGAATTTGGTTTTGTTGGAATTTGGTTAGAATCGATCTTTTTTGTTGTTGTTTCAAACAACCATTTTTTTAACAAAATATTAAAATCTCTGGTCGACCCGTGAACTCTGCATCACTTACTCCCGACCCGTGAACTCTGCATCAATTAGTCATGAAAACTAAACTCTGCATTACTTACTACTGAACGTGGCCAGCATAAACCTTTATATATCCAAAAAATATATTCCTAAAACAAAAAATAGCAGCGGTCAGCCTCACTACTAAATAAATCCACATACAACGTAGATGTATGAGTGGCGGAGTATGAAAAGTATCACTATAGTAACAAGTAAAATATAAAGTATATCATAAACCACAGTCTTGTGAGTGCATTTTTATACTGTATATCTCGTTGATACAGAGGTTTTACCAAAGTAGGTTTTTATTAATTTGACTAATGAGAAATACACTATATTACCAAAAGTATTGGGATGCCTGCTTTTACATACACATGAACTTTAATGATAACCCAGTCGTATGCCGCGTACACACGATCGGACTTTCCGCCAACAAAACCGTGGATTTTTTTCTGAAGGATGTTGACTCCAACTTGTCTTGCATACACACGGTCACACAAATGTTGGCCAACAATTACGAACGTGTGAACGCGGTGACGTACAAGAAAAATGAAGTTCAATAACCAGTGCGGCTCTTCTGCTTGATTCAGAGCATGCGTGGAACTTTTGTGCGACGGACTTGTGTACACAAAGTGAAGTTGGCGGAAAATTTGAGAACCTGCTCTCAAACATTTGTGGGCGGAAATTCCGACTGCAAATGTTCGATGGAGCATACACACGGTCGGACTTTCCGACCACAAGCTCACATCGAACATTTCCCATCGGAAAGTCCGACCGTGTGTACGTGGCATTAGTCCGCAGGGTTCAATACTGAGTTTGTCCACCCTTTGCAGCTCTAACAGCTTCAACTCTTCTGGGAAGGCTGTCCACAAGGTTTAGGAGTGTGTCTATGGGAAAGTTTGACCATTCTTCCAGAAGCGCATTTGTGAGGGCAGGCACTGATAAGGATAAGAAGGCCTGGCTAGTAGTCTCCGCTCTAATTCATCCTAAAGGTGTTCTATCAGGTTGAGGTCAGGACTCTGTGCAGGCCAGGGTTACTCTACCCCAAACTCGCTCATCCATGTCTTTATGGACCTTGCTTTTTGTTCTGGGGCGCAGTCATGTTGGAACAGGAATCAGCCATCCCCAAACTGTTCCCACATAGTTGTGAGCATGAAATTGTCCAAAATGTCTTGGTATGCTGATGCCTTAAAAGTTCCCTTCACTGGAACTAACGGGTCAAACCCAACCCCTGAAAAAGGACCCCACTTCATAATCCCCCCACCACCAAATGATTTGGACCAATGCACAAAGCAAGGTCCATAAAGGCATGGATGAGTGAGTTTGGGGAGGAGGAACTTGACTGGCCTGTACAGAGTCCTGACCTCAACCCGATAGAACACATTTGGGATGAATTAAAACAGAGACTGCGTTCCAGGCCTTCTTGTCAACATCAGTGCCTGACCTCACAAATGTGCTTCTGGAAGAATGGTCAAACATTCCCATAGACACACTCCTAAACCTTGTGGACAGCCTTCCCAGAAGAGTTGAAGCTGTTATAGCTGCAAAGGGTGGGCCAACTCAATATTGAACCCTACGGACTAAGACTGGGATGCTATTAAAGTTCATGTGCGTGTAAAGGCAGGTGTCCCAATACTTTTGGTAATATAGTGTATATTTAAAAGTTTTTGTGGCAGGAGTTTAGCTTTAAATCTTAATCAGTGATATATCTCTTCCACAGCCTCCTTTTGCTGGTTCCACCTCCAATAACTTAGAGTTTGTGCCCTTTAAACAATGTACAATAACATAAGCCGTGTCCATATACACAAATTATTTTAAAGGTCAACGCCAACAGTGTTGTAAACCTCTTGTGCTCTTAATATAAATCAGTGATAAAATGCATGGACCCACATTTTTATTTTTGTTTTTTTTTTGTTTGGTTATTGTTAGTCTTTGCATGGCTTTGCTAACTTTTTGGCAATCTTATGTTGGGTCCCAGTACAATAACAATTTTTTTGCACTGCCTGAAGCTGCCCAGATCTGGAGTTACTAACACAATTCCTGAGATGACATCTCACTATATATCATATTAAAGTAAAGCTATCATGGTTGAAAAATACCCAAACTTGTCATAGGAATTACATGAAGGCACCCTTGGATAAGTGTGAATACTTGTAAAAGTTGTCTTAAGTGCCTCCGGTGCCCAGGATCCTGCGAGCTCAGATATAGAAATGTTGAGTGCTGAGTGCTAGTCTGCTTTCTTCTACCTTCTGTACCTACTAAAAAGCCAGGAAAGCTGCACCGTTTTTGCTTGGGAGAGAAAGAGTTGGAAATTTTTGTAAGGGGGAATTTTCGCTCGGTGGGGGGAAGCAATTTTTGCATAGGAAGGAGGGAGAAATTATTCTTAGCAGGCAATTGGGAGAAATGCTTACTTTAAAGGATAGGAGAGAAGGAGAAATGGTCTTCTTTGGCAATGGGGGGGGGGGAGTGTTGGGAGGAATTTTTAAATTTTTGGGGATAGCTGAAAGGATGCAGGGCCAGGACAAGGGGTGGGGGCAGGAGGGGCAGCTGCCCTGGGCACCATGGTATCATGTGAGGTGGGGGTTGAGAGGATTTGTGCTGGGGGGGTTGATATAAAAGTAATATGGTAGACGGGAAATATATATATATATTTTGGGGGGGTTGTTTGTGCTAGTAGGGATGATTGGGTAGTATTTGTGCTGGAAGGTGGGAATTTGGAGTGAGGAGAGGGGATTTGTGTTTGAAGGGAAATTTAAAGGGTAGGGGGATTTTGTGCACTGGTCCAAATCATTTGGTGGAGGGGGGATTATGGTGTGGGGTTGTTTTTCAGGGGCTGGGGTTGGCCCCTTATTTCCAGCGAAGGGAACTCTTAAGGCGTCAGCATACCAAGACATTTTGGACAATTTCATGTTCCCAACTTTGTGGGAACAGTTTGGGGACGGCCCCTTCCTGTTCCAACACCAGTGCACAAAGCAAGGTCCATAAAGACATGAATGAGCGAGTTTGGGGTGGAGGAACTTGACTGGCTTGCACAGAGTCCTGACCTCAACCAGATAGAACACCTTTGGGATGAAGTGGAGACTGCGAGCCAGACCTTCTTCTCCAAAATCAGTGCCTGACCTCACAAATGCGCTTCTGGAAGAATGGTCAAACATTCCCATAGACACGTTCCTAAAACCTTGCAGACAGCCTTCCCAGAACAGTTAAAGCTGTCATACCTGCAATTGGCAGGCCAACTCAATATTGAACCCTACGGACTAAAGCCTCATACACATGATCGGATTTTCGGCAGACAAAGTGCCAGACTTTTGTTCGAAGGGCGTGTGCCAGGAACCTGTCTTGCATACTAACGGCACACAATTGTCGGGCAACAAACACTAACGTAGTGACGTACTACATGGAATTTCAGCTCTTGAGCGCCACCCTTTGGGCACCTTCTGCTAATGTCGTGTTTGGTGAGCATTGATTGCGTGTTTGTACTTTGGACTTTTGTATGACGGACTTGTGTACAGACGAGACGAAAATCTGACAACAGACCGTTGTCCGCCGAAAATTTACTAGCCTGCCATCCAACATTTGTTGGCCGAAAGTTGGACAACAATTGTCTGATGGAGCATACTAACGGTCGGATTTTAGGCAAACAGTCTGTCATCACAATCCCCTGCCGAAAATCCAATCGTGTGTACGAGGCTTTGGACTGGAATGTCGTTAAAACTCATGAGCGTGTAAAGGCTGGAGTCCCAATACTTTTCACAATATAGTGTATATTCACTAGTATGATTCAAATGGCGATCTAGTAGAGACAAAGAAAGTTATATGCCAAGATCTATTAGAATGTACTGTATGTAGAGGAGCAAAATATAATAGCCGAGAACTTGTATCTAAGATGATGTGTTGTTAGGCGTTGCATGCCCTTATATGGACACATGCCCACATTTAGTAAAGGATATTTCTTTACGTGTGCTGCAGGGCGGCGACTGTCCCAGGCTGCAGCTCATTGGACCAAAAAAAGGGGCGCGACTTAGGTGTTCGGATAAAAGTGAGCCCGGAAGATGTCGGATCTCTATTCCGTATGAACTTAGAGCTGGGGGGAAGAGACTGTGGTTGCAATGCTCTGCAGATTTATATGCAAAAATGTAATTAATGTACTTTTTTATTTTATTATGTGGATGAATTTCTTTTATTTTAGTAAAAGGTGGACTATTTAACTCGTATTGCCACCAATGTACAAGCTACTCTATGTCAGTGGCTTTGGGGTGCTTTACACACGCTCCCGGCAGCTGCAGTCACTAGGGGTGTGTGTATATCTAACAGGCCAACTGTAGGCTGCTAGATGGAAGACGGACCGCTTCCACATACCCCCCCCCCATTACTTCCCGTACCCCCCCCCCCCCCTCGATCCTGCCATATTTTCTTAGCTCAGTGTGCTCATTGTCGGACTCGAGACCAGCATGGTAGGAGCTGCCGGTAGAGGAGAGAGAGATCAGTGAACATCCGTTCGCTGATCGGAACGTCACCTCTAGGTCCTGGTGTCACTTTTCCCGGTAATGGGGTGCGATCTTCATTCCATTAGCTTCATTGGAGGGCAGATGAGACATCAGGGGTCATCAGGGGTCTCATTAAACAGATGCTGTCACCAGAAGATGCATCACATTTAACCACTTCAGCTCCGGAAGATCTCACCCCCTTCCTGAGCAGAGCACTTTTTACAATTTGGCACTGCGTCGCTTTAACTGACAATTGCGCGGTCGTTCGACGCTGCACCCAAACAAAATTTGCGTCCTTACTTTCCCACAAATAGAGCTTTCTTTTGGTAGTATTTGATCACCTCTGCGGTTTTAATTTTTTGCGCTATAAACAAAAAAAGAGCGACAATTTTAAGAAAAAAAACAAAAAAAAACATTTTTTACTTTTTTGCCATAATAAATATCCCCCATTAAAAAAAATAAAAATTCTTTATTAGTTTAGGCCAATATATATTCTTCTACATATTTTTGGTAAAAAAAAAATCGCAATAAGCGTATATTGATTGGTTTGCGCAAAAGTTAGGAGCATCTACAAACTATGGGAAAGATTTATGGTATTTTTATGACATTTTTATTATTCATTTATTTTTTACTAGTAATGGCGGTGATCTGTGATTTTTAGTGGTACTGCGACATTGCAACGGGCAGATCGGACACTTTTGACACTATTTTGGGACAATTGACAATTATACAGCGATCAGTGCTATAAATATTCACTGATTACTGTGTAAATGTCACTGGCAGGGAAGGGGTTAACACTAGAGGGCGATCAAGGGGGTTAACTGTGTGTTCCCTCAGTGTGTTCTAACTGTGTGGAGATGGGAGTGACTAGGAGAGGAGACATATAGTTTTTCCTACTTAGTAGGAACAAACAATATGTTTCCTTTTCCCTGACAGCACCCAGCGCTGGTGCTCGTGCACGCGATCGCGCGTGGCCGGTGGCGATCGTGCCTGCCGGCCACGCGCATCGGGTCCCCCGCCGTGCAGCGGGCGCTCCCTCTGGTGGCCGAAAAGCGGAAGGATGTACCTGTACGGGGTTTCGCCCAGGGGAGCCATTCTGCCGCAGTATATCTGCGTGAGCCGGTCAGGAACCGGTTAAAAAATTTTTTTTTAAATTTAAGTTACAGCCATGTACTTATAATTCACCCCAAAATATTTTTGTGGCTCCCCAAACTCACATACACGCACGTACGAACGTAAGTGCAAATAAATGTAAATAGTGATACGCATTTCACATATTGCCGCACACACTGGAAGGAGAGAAATAATTCTAGCAGTTATTCATGGTAAACTCTAAACTTGATGACCCTTAAAAGGGGCTTTTAAAGCATTGCCTATGCAAAATATAGGGTACCAAAGTTTGTCGCCATTTCACAGACGCACACAATTTTAACCGCTTCCCGACCACCCGCTGCAGTTATACTCCAGCAAGGTGGCTGGATATCGTGAATCGCTGTAGGAGTACGTCAGTCCGTGCATGCGATGTATCAGGCATGTGGATATGTATTATAGCAGAAAGTAAAAAAAATTTTTTTTTTCAAAATTGTCACTTTTTTGTTTATAGTGCAAAAAACAAAAACCGCAGAGGTGATACAATACCACCAAAAGAAAGCTCTATTTGTGGGAAAAAAAGGACGTCAATTTTGTTTGGGTACAGCGTCTCACAACCGCCCAATTTTCACATAAAGCGACGCAGTGCCATATCGCAAAAAATGGCCCGGTCAGGAAGTGAGTAAATCCTTCCGTGGCTGAAGTGGTTAAAGCTTAACATGTTGGGTATCTATTTACTGAACGCAACCTCCTCTATAATATTTTACCAAACCACTGGGTAATTTGTTCCATATATGTGCCCTAAAATTTACTTTAGAGTATTATTTTTTACTGAAAATGTGTTTCCTAAACCATTGCACTAATATTGTGTAACATAAATAAAACATGGAACTACCACTATTTTATTCTCCAGAGGGTCTGCTTTCAGGGAACATATACTGTTTTTTTGGCCTAAATTTTTTTTTTTTTTTTTTAAACATGTAAGCAAAAAATGCAAAAGTTGCTGTGGCAGCGAAAGGGTAAAATACTTTAAAATATATTTTTATTATTATTATTATACAGGATTTATATAGCGCCAACAGTTTACGCAGCACTTTACAACATGAGGGCAGACAGTACACTTACAATACAAATCAATACAGGAGGAATCAGAGGGCCCTGCTCATTATAGCTTACAATCTAGGAGAAATATATATATATATATATTCCCCCCCCCCCTTTCTCCAAATAAATTATCTGAGAAATAAAGATTGATACATAAGATAACAATAATCGTGATGATGATGATGATGATAATAATATAACATAAAATAATGACAATAATATAACATAAAATAATGACAATAATAATATAATAATAATAATAGTAACAATAATAGTTAACATAGAATAGCAATATAAAATATAATAATAATCATATTGATAACAACAATAATAAATGATGATAATATAACATATTAAAGATGATGATAATAATAATAATAATAATAATAATAGAAGATATAAACTTAAAGACAACAATAATATATGATAATATAAGAAAAATAACAATAATAGTTAAGATATAATAATATAAAATAATGATAATAATATATTATTATTATAATAACAACAATAATAGTTAACATATAATAGCAACATAACATATAATAATTATATTGGTAACAATAATAACGATAATAATAATAATAATATAACATATAATAATAAAAATGATAATAATATAACATATAAAATTAAAAACAAGAAAATACAGTAATATATAAGATAAAATAATAATAATATTAATAACAATAATAGTTAAGATATAATAATATAAAATAATAACAACAATAATAGTTAAGATATAATAGCAATATAACATAGAATAATAATCATATTGATAACAACAATAATAATGATGAAAATAATAATATAACATATACAATTAAATACAACAATAATATACAGTGATATATAATCATAATAATATAAGATAAAATAATAATAATAGGAATTTTAGTTAACTTATAATAATATAAAATAATAATGATAATTAACATTTAATATATAATAATACTGATAATTATATAATATAAAATAATAATATTGATCATCATAATAATTTATTACAATAGTAGCGTAGCAATGACTGTGATTGCAGTAGAAGGCTCCTGAGTCCGGAGCCAGGATTCGATCCTACGCCTCCTGAGCACAGCTGACCGGTTACACCCAGCGGATTACGCACACTTTACCAAACAGCTGATAAAAACATTGAACATGGGCGGACCCCGCCCCCTACACCTTTCTCATTGGTCGCAGTGCACGTCATTCACGCCCTCTTTCCTTCCTTTCCCTTGGTCTCCTGTCACTCTCACAGCCAATCGCCCGGGGCTGTGGGGTGGATGACGTCACCGGTTGCTAAGAGGAATCCAACGTGCGAACTGTCAAGCTTTAGCGGCCCCGTTCCTGCGATCGTGTCCCCGTTTATAAACAGTGACAAAGCGGAGCGCGGGTCCCCCTATTGGACTTCCTAGACGCCGGGTCACTGCGACCCTCCCCCCCGCGGCGGGGCTGTGCGTTCCGTTCCTGCGGGATCTACGCTCGGGAAAGCTGAAGCTGACGTCATCAACCGGGCCTTTGGCGCGGAGTGATCCGCCCTCTTCAGTCCCCCCCCTCCTCCCTTCCTCAGAGTTCCAGGAGGTGAAGCGGCTGAGGCGGAGGGTCACGTCCAAGGAAGAGCAGGAAGGGTCCGCTGAGGAGAGAAGAGAAGGAGTCCGGCGGCGGAGGAGCCCTGAGGTGAGGGGGAGGGGAGGGGTATACATTGTATACAGTGACTACACTCAGCTCTTTACTGGGGGGAGGGGCTCTCCATGTGCTGCCATTGTTTTTATTCCTTCCCATTCCCAGAAGAGATACAATGTGTCCTCTATGGCTCCAACTTCTGCCCTACAGAGCCAGGAGGGGGGCCAACTGTCATTTCCAACTGTCATTTCCTGACTTCTGGGGGGGGGGTGTCTGTCATGTGTCAGCCAGGAGTGTCCCCCACATACATGTCCCGAGGGATCCCCCCCCACATGTCTTGAGGGTCCCCACATACATGTCCCGAGGGATCCCCCCACATACATGTCTTGAGGATCCCCACATACAACGTCCTAAGTGCCACCGCGTGTCCTAAAATTCCCAAGTGCCCCAAATTTTCATGTGCCAAGTTCCACCTGTCCACATGTTCTGAACATCCCGCGAGCCCCTGTCCTAAGGGCCCCCAATCTGTATGTCCTGAGTGCCCAATCCACATGACCTGAGGATCCCCAAAATGTCCCGACTGCCCCCATAGACTTGGTCTGAGGGACCCATTTACATGTTCCAAGTGCCCATGTCCTGATTGTCCCCATATACATGTCTTGAAGGCATATACACGTTCCAAGGACCACATTCTGCACATTTCACATGCCCCATCTGCAGGTCCTGAGTGCCCCCATACATATGTTCCAAGTGCCCCATCCACAATTACTGGGGGTACCAAATGCCCCCCCCCATCCTCATGTCCTGGGTATCCCCCAGTGTCTCCATATACATGTCCTGAGGTTACTGAAGACCTCCCTATATATGTTCTGAGGACCACAGTCTTCACATTTCATGTACCCCCCTCTTCAAGTCCCGGGTTTCCCAAGGTCCCCTCCCCATCTTCAAAACCTCCGGTGTCCCAAGTTCTCCTCCCCCTTCTTCAAGTCCCAGTTGTGTCCCAAGTTCTCCTCCCCCATCTTCAAGTCCCGGTTGTGTCCCAAGTTCTCCTCCCCCATCTTCAAGTCCCGGTTGTGTCCCAAGTTCCCCCCCCCATCTTCAAGTCCCGGTTGTGTCCCAAGTTTCCCCCCCCATCTTCAAGTCCCGGTTGTGTCCCAAGTTCTCCTCCCCCATCTTCAAGTCCCGGGTGTCCCAAGTTCTCCTCCCCCATCTTCAAGTCCCGGTTGTGTCCCAAGTTCTCCCCCCCCCCCCATCTTCAAGTCCCGGTTGTGTCCCAAGTTCTCCCCCCCCCCCCATCTTCAAGTCCCGGTTGTGTCCCAAGTTCTCCTCCCCCATCTTCAAGTCCCGGTTGTGTCCCAAGTTCTCCTCCCCCATCTTCAAGTCCCGGTTGTGTCCCAAGTTCTCCTCCCCCATCTTCAAGTCCCGGTTGTGCCCCAAGTTCTCCTCCCCCATCTTCAAGTCCCGGTTGTGTCCCAAGTTCTCCCCCCCCCCATCTTCAAGTCCCGGTTGTGTCCCAAGTTCTCCTCCCGCATCTTCAAGTCCCGGTTGTGTCCCAAGTTCTCCTCCCCCATCTTCAAGTCCCGGTTGTGTCCCAAGTTCTCCCCCCCCATCTTCAAGTCCCGGTTGTGTCCCAAGTTCTCCCCCCCCATCTTCAAGTCCCGGTTGTGTCCCAAGTTCTCCTCCCGCATCTTCAAGTCCCGGTTGTGTCCCAAGTTCCCCCCCCCATCTTCAAGTCCCGGTTGTGTCCCAAGTTCTCCTCCCCCATCTTCAAGTCCCGGTTGTGTCCCAAGTTCTCCTCCCCCATCTTCAAGTCCCGGTTGTGTCCCAAGTTCTCCCCCCCCCATCTTCAAGTCCCGGTTGTGTCCCAAGTTCTCCTCCCCCATCTTCAAGTCCCGGTTGTGTCCCAAGTTCTCCCCCCCCATCTTCAAGTCCCGGTTGTGTCCCAAGTTCTCCTCCCGCATCTTCAAGTCCCGGTTGTGTCCCAAGTTCCCCCCCCCATCTTCAAGTCCCGGTTGTGTCCCAAGTTCTCCTCCCGCATCTTCAAGTCCCGGTTGTGCCCCAAGTTCTCCTCCTCCATCTTCAGGTCCCGGTTGTGTCCCAAGTTCTCCTCCCCCATCTTCAGGTCCCGGTTGTGTCCCAAGTTCTCCTCCCCCATCTTCAAGTCCCGGTTGTGCCCCAAGTTCTCCTCCCCCATCTTCAGGTCCCGGTTGTGTCCCAAGTTCTCCTCCCCCATCTTCAGGTCCCGGTTGTGTCCCAAGTTCTCCTCCCCCATCTTCAGGTCCCGGTTGTGTCCCAAGTTCTCCTCCCCCATCTTCAAGTCCCGGTTGTGCCCCAAGTTCTCCTCCCCCATCTTCAGGTCCCGGTTGTGCCCAAGTTCTCCTCCCCCATCTTCAAGTCCCGGTTGTGTCCCAAGTTCTCCCCCCCCCATCTTCAAGTCCCGGTTGTGCCCCAAGTTCTCCTCCCCCATCTTCAGGTCCCGGTTGTGTCCCAAGTTCTCCTCCTCCCCCATCTTCAGGTCCCGGTTGTGTCCCAAGTTCTCCTCCCCCATCTTCAAGTCCCGGTTGTGTCCCAAGTTCTCCCCCCCCCCCCATCTTCAAGTCCCGGTTGTGCCCCAAGTTCTCCTCCCCCATCTTCAGGTCCCGGTTGTGTCCCAAGTTCTCCTCCTCCCCCATCTTCAGGTCCCGGTTGTGTCCCAAGTTCTCCTCCTCCCCCATCTTCAAGTCCCGGTTGTGTCCCAAGTTCTCCTCCCCCATCTTCAAGTCCCGGGTGTCCCGACTTCCCTCATATACATGTCCCTAGTGCCCCCACCTGCATGTACTGAGTACCCCAATTGAAAGGTGCTGGGTGTCCCTGTCTGCACATCACGTTTCACACCAATGTCATGACTGACAGCTCTAGGACCCCTACTAGAAGGGATGTAGTTCCACCTGAAAATGTCACCTTATTGGTAAAGCTGTCCCCAGACCTGATTTCCAGGGACTCCTCCAGGTTTTGCCTGGAAGTGTCCCTTTAACCGTCACATGTGACTTCCAGGACTGTTGTTCTCCAGGCGTTATGGTCCATCCCTACTATCTGGTCCTGGATCTACACCTGATCACATGTTTGTGTCATTGCAAAAAAACGGCCAGGGTTTGATACATAGAAGTTTATCACACAGACTGTCATCCAGGTGAAGTTGAATCTCCTGGAATATATTCAGCTCGGTGTAAATGGAAACAAAAGTGTTTTTTCTTCATCGGTGTGTGTTGTGGGACTGTCATGTGCCGTGGTCCTCGGGGACAGGCTTTTGAGTAAGAAGATGAGGTTTGCTGCTTCTGGAATGATTGTATAGTGTAGGCAGATATCTTCTCGGGGTTCATCTCCTGGAATGTTTGTGCCTCATTCAAGCATCTAATATCCCTGTACAGCTGGTATAGCTGCCTCCCTATCCTCTCCCCTTCCTCGGCATGGTATTGTAAGGCTTTCAGATCAACAGAGGGCACACATGTACAGTATGTATAAGATTTATTGATGTTTTCTGAGCATTATTAGACCGGCTCTTCACATAACGTTACATCTTCTAATGTGTGACTTCTACTGATGTGTGATTTTGTAGATATCTGCATGCTTGATGTCCATCATGGAGCACTCACTGAACATAATATGACGTTTTATTTATTCATGTGAAGTGCTTTGTTTTGGCCGGTGATGTTTGTTTTTTGCCTCCCCCCCCCCCCCCCCCCCCCAAGGAGCTCTAGCTGACTTGTAATTTATTTTTATATATATATATATATATATATATATATATATATATATATATATATATATATATATATATATAATATTTTTTTTGTTATTGATTTATGGCTTCATGACAAGTTTTAGGGCTTTGATTTGTATTTAGATTCTTTTTTTATTTATTTTTCTTCTGTTTGTAAGATTTATTTATTTATTTATTTTCCATTCTTATTATAAATCAATATTGACTATATTTTTTATTTTAAAATCTATATTGACTAGTTTTAAGTTCTTAGAGGTTTTTTCTTTTTCTTTGCTTCTGTGCTTTAGTGTTTTGTAGATTTTTGCTTTTCTTCCTTATTCCCTTCTTTTTTTTTTTCTTTCCTTTTTTTGTCTTTCTTTTTTGTTTATTATTGTTTAAAATTAAGCCATTACTTTCATGAGTAGTTTCTGTGTTTGTTTAGACTTTGCAGATTTGCTTCTGAGCTTTTTTTCATATTATCGTTACAACTCAGACCATGGCTTTTATCACTAGTTAGTGCTTTAATTTTAGGTTCTCAGGATTGTGTGTTTGTGGGGTTTTTTTTTTCTCGTCCCCCCCCATAGCTATGGCTATGGAGTTTTCTTGGTTTTTCTTCTTCTTCTTCTTTTTTTCTTTTTTTTCTTGTGTTATTATTATTATTATTGCTAAAAATCAGGCCATGACTTTATGACAAATTTTTAGTTTTAATCTACTTTTCAGTGCTTTAATTAAGAGTTCTCTGGGTGTTTTATTTATTTTTTTAACCTGTACAACTATTGCTCGTGTGTTTAGGTTTCTTTATTTTTTGTACCTGTATTTGTATTTTTGTATTTTTTTTTCCTGTGTGTGTGTGTGTGTGTGTGTGTGTGTGTGTGTGTGTTTTTTTTTCTCTTGTTCATACTCTTTAAAAATCAAGTGTTTACTAGTCAGTTTTCCCATTTAGATTTCTTGCTGGGGTTTTGTGTTGTGTGTAATATTATTATTATTATTATTATTATTAATAATAATAATAATAATAATAATAATAGTATTTATTTTTAATGCTTCTGAGTTTGTTTTATTTTTTTCTTAACATTTTCTCTTGATTTTCTTTTTTTTTTTTTTCTTCTTCTTTTTTTTTTTTTTGTCCCTCCATATTATTAAGAATCAGTCCAGAGCTGTATGACTCCTGAGTTCCCCAATTTAGATTTTCTCCAGCCATTGAGTACAGTGTTCTGTGAATGGAAGGAGTACAGTGTTCTGTGAATGGAAGGTTAATAATAACCTAGCACTTGGTATAGCAGCACTTGTCTGATCCTCGGTGTATTCAGAGTCTCATTAATAATGTGACCGCCAAACAAACCGTTTAATTGGGTGACGGCGCTCCCAGAGCGACCGCCGTATAGTCACCTAGAGGTGTATCCAGATGTTCTGCTCTTTGCTGGCTTCTATAGCCTTGTCTTGGGGACAGTGGTGGGTAAACACATTGTGAAAAACACATCTAATAGCCAGGTTAGATTCGGGGGAACATTCCATTTCAGCCAATTTTTGCCACGTTTTGGCTGTGGGACTAAAGCATGGACTGTAATGTTCTCTGTGATTGGGCCCATGCTCAAACTTTCTCTGTTCAGGACGTGCATATGGTTTTGAGAAATAATTATCGAACTTTAGAATTATCTGGCGTTCTGCGTGAATTGCTTCGAAATAGGACCTGCTCTTTATCAAAGTCGTAATAAATAAAGACATATGTTTGGCAAAGAAAATAATGTGTTAGAAACCACGATATAAAATGATATTGATCGAAGGAAATGTGTGAGCCGGTCTCTTTAGTAACTCGCCCACTTGTTTTTGGATCAGACCAGAGTAGCTGTTTTGGACAATGTTCGTTTATTATATATATATATTATTTTTTTTTTTCAATGTATATTTTGGTATATCTTGCTTAAAGGGTAGCTTTCATTGGGAAAAGGATAGCAAATTAAAAAAAATATAAAAAATTTAATGGATATATATATATATATATATATATATATATTTATATATATATATATATATATATATATATATATATATATATATATATATATATATATATATATATATATATATATATTATATATATATATATATATATATATACATATATATATACATATATATACATACATACACACGTTAATGGCATTCCAGGCTTAGCCCACCCTTTACAGGTATAACAGCTTCAACTCTTCTGGGAAGGCCGTCCACAGGGTTTAGGAGTGTGTCTATGGGAATATTTGACCATTCTTCCAGAAGCGCATTTGTGAGGTCAGGCGCTGATGTTGTATGAGAAGGCCTGCTCGCAGTCTTCGCTCTAATTCATCCCAAAGGTGTTCTATTGGGTTTGAGGTCAGGACTCTGTGCAGGGCCAGTCAAGTTCCTCCACCCCAAACTTGCTCGTCCATGTCTTTTATGGACCTTGCTTTGTGCGGAGACTGCGAGCCAGGACTTATCTTCCAACATCAGTGCCTGACCTCACAAATGTGCTTCTAGAAGAATGGTCAAACATTCCATAGACACACTTCTAAACCTTGTGGACGGCCTTCCAGAAGAGTTGAAGCTGTTATAGCTGCAAAGGGTGGGCCAACTCAATATTGAACCCTAGACTGGGATGCCATTAAAGTTCATGTGCGTGCAAAGGCAGGCGTCCCAATAACTTTGGTACTATAGTGTATGTATGTGTGTGTGTATATGTATATGTATATGTATATATATATATATTATATATATATATATATATATATATATATATATATATATATATATATATATATATATATATATATATATATATATATATATATATATATATATATATATATATATATATATATATATATAATATATATATATATAATAGCGCTGGTAGATTTGCAATCTACCGCATGTTAGGTAAATTTAGTAATTTGGGCGTTAGGAAGGTTAAGTTTGCCTCTGTTCCAGCTTGGCTGAGGTTGTGGGTGTTTCCGTGCTGACCGGTGGGTGTCGCTGTTACCACTGGTCAGGGTTGGAAAGGCAACGTGTTGAAGCGTATGGATGCTCCTCTGTCCCGGAGGCACGCTTGGTGGAGGTGGTCCTCCGAGTGGGATTCTGGGTGCGAGGGTATTTATGGGACAGACGCCATATTTTAGGGTCGTTTTACAGCCACTTGCTGGCCCTCCTGGCCTACAGGTATGCGTTAAGGAGCTATAAGGAGCTACCTCGTGGTCCTCTGTTTGGGAGGCCCACGATACAATGGCGCAGGGGTGGGTCCAGAGGCTTGTCTGGGGCCTACCACCGCTGCCGAGGAATGGTCCTGAGCTGTCGGTCTTGTGTGACGAAGCTGGACAACCGAGGAGATCCCAGGGGAGGACCCGTCTTGGAGAGATCACACAGCGTGCTGGTCTAAGAGGGGCCTGGTGACTCGGTTGGAGGGACGTATCTGAAAGTAACTATACAGCATAGTGTTGGCCGGCTCGGCTTAAAGGTTCAAGCACTGTGACTGACGTTCACTATAGAAAAACCTATACATCCTGTGGCAGAGGATCGTATGGATTCTGTGGCAGAGACTTTGATTCGTGCTGCGTGCTGGCTGCTAGACCGGTGAGAGAGGCCTATCCAGGCGAGCAAGGAGTGTGTCCCACAAGGGGAGCGCATTTCAAATAGTATTTGAATTCTGCCAGGACATTTTGTCAAGAGAACCCTACCAGAGAATATTTGAGTTTCTTCTGCAAGTTTCCTTTCTACCTCTTTCCTGCTACTTCCTAAGTCGTTTGTGTTAATAAAGTATTGAAAACGTACTCCAGTGTTGGTGCGTGTGTCGTCCAGAAGTAAAGTCAACGGAACCCCTAGACCCGGTGCAACAGAGGGAAGCAAAGTGAAGGTAACAAGCCGCTTAAATTAGCAGCTCCACCGTGAGTTAGTATATATATATATATATATATATATATATATATATATATTTTGGTGTTCAAGCAGGGCGTTGTTAGGTCTACAAAAGATCTGGGGCTAGAGCCCATAGCAACGTAATAAAGAAAGTCATACGCTTGGGTGGGGTATACACATGTATATAATATATATCCCCAGAGAGCCTCCCCTGCAGATGGGGCCCAGATTCGGGGTTATAACCCCAAAAGCCACCCCCTAGCGACGCCACTGGGTTCAAGAGACGCTGACGAATGCTTAGCTGTCACACAAGGGAAGGGCAGCTTTTCTCTAACATTTTACCCTAGAAAAAACCTTGAAATTATTTCCAGGTCTTAAGGCAACCCTGCTAAAACCATTTTATCAAGGGTCAGAAGCAGGGGCGGACTGATAACTCATGGGGCCCCCTGGCAATAGGAGATTATGGGGCCCCCGGGCAATCAGAGATTATGGGGCCACACAGTATACACATACATGTACACACAGTATACACACACACAGTATACACACACACAGTATACATGTACACACACACTCACTCACTCACACACACACACACACTCACACTCACACAGTATACAATCACACAGTATACACATACATGTATACACAGACAGATGTAAAAAAAAAACCCACAGATTTATACATACTGTCCCTGGTTTTACTGAGGCTGGCAACCTTGATGGGGCCCCCTAGTGGCTCAATGGTCAGTCCGCCCCTGGTCAGAAGGAAACATGACCCTTACCATTGGCGGTCAGTAAGAAGAATGTCCCCCTTACAATGGTGGTCAGAATACCACCTTTACAAATAGCTAAATGAATATTGGAGTCATGCCACCAACCCTGCCATGTGATAACGTCCCTGGCACCATTAATTCAATGAGAGGTCAGTTGGCCACCACTCATGGAACCCTTAGCATCCTCTGGAGGAACCCTGGTTGAGAATGGCCTGTCTAGGGTTCTTTGTAACCTGTTGGGGGATTTTATGATGAGTACTGTATTGTGTACCCTTGCATAGATCGGTGTAGGACGCCCAGTGCTGGGGCCATCTGTAATGCCTACATAACCCCATGTGAATCCTTCTGTAACGCTTTCCAGTCTTATGGAGAATATGTATATGTATAGCTGATCCTAGTTACTCCCTATTTAGGATTGTTATCGTCCATCCTTTTTGTAGTTCCTGAAGGTTCACATACTTTTGCTGATATCTGTGTTTTTTTTGCCGTTGGTTCTATCTTTTTTGTAGTACGGCTTTCCTAGAACGTTATTCTATAGAGGAGTTAACTGTAAGGGAATGTAGGAAATGTAAATATATGTTCATGATGGATCCCCTCTAATGTAATACGGGTTTGTTGGATGACTGCCACACATAGTATATCTGTACTTTCTGCACATCTTGGAAAGCACAGCCAAAATAGGCCCGATCCCTTCTGTCACCTTGAAGCCTGGAGCAATCGTTTTATTATGCCTTTGGGTGTATTCCTTAACTCTTTTGCTGCTGATTCGGTAAAAGAATTCAAAGGAGGCTTGTGTTATGTAGGTGATGGCGGGATTATTACTTATTTTAAGGGGAGAGTATCGACTTTTTTCCCCCTTTTTTTTTTTTTTTTTTTTATTTTTTTTTTTTATTTTTTTTTAATTTTATTTATTTCATTTTTTTCAAAGCCTTTTTTTCTTTGTATGATTAATGTACACGGGGAGGGTGGGGGGGGGGGGGGCGCCATATTTGCTCAATACATAAGCACGCTCTGCTTCCTGTTTTACAGTGGTTGTGGTCTTGCTGGCCTTTGTGTCCATGTTTTGTGTTGGCTGACTCGTGTGAAAAATATTGTTTTCTGGTTTGTCTGTGTGGCCAATACCAAATGATGATGATAATAGTAATAACTACTTGCTGACTGCCACCTATAGCTTTATACGCGATTTGCATTTCTGTGTAGGGGGCGCGGCGCCAGCTGTGCTGTCATTTGCTACATCACAGCTGATCAGCGGGTCCCGCCAATGATTTATGGCTGGCACCCGCTGATCGGCTGAGCGAATGACAGGAGAGAGCCCTGTGTTGGTAAACAACACAGGGCTCTCTACAGACAGCAGCAATGTGCCTTTTTTTTTTTTTTTTTTTTTTTTTTTTTTTTCCTCTCTCCCCGTAAAGCAGGGAATAAAACCTGGCACATTACTTAGGAAAAATAGCACACAGTAAACATTGTTAGGCACACATTTACCCCTTGATCCCCCCTAGATGTTAACCCCTTCCCAGCCAGTGTTATTAGTACAGTGATAGTGTATAGTATTATCACTGTATTGGTGTCACTGGAGATGTCAGTGGCAGTCAGTTCCCACCAGCGTCAGTTAGTGTCAGATTTTCCCGCTGCAGTATCACAGTCCCATTGTAAGTCGCTGATTGCCGCCATTACTAGTTTAAAATAAATAAAAATTCAGTGTGTATATATACTATAGTTTGTAGAAGCTATAACTTTCACACAAACCAAAGACATGTAGCATAATATATTTTGGCCTAAATTTTATGAAGAAATTAATATTTTTATTTTTTTTATTGGATGTTTTGTAGCAGGAAAAAAAAAAAAAAAAAATAAATATATAAATATATATATATATATATATATATATATATAATATATATATATATATATATATATATATATATATATAATTTTGCATTAAAGAGGAGGTCCAGCTCCCCCCAAAAAAATTAAGTCAGCAGCTACAAATACTGCAGCTGCTGACTTTAATCTTCGGTCGGCTGTCAGCACCCCACCCGATGCTCGGCTGTGAGGTGCAGCCGCCGCCATTCCTGGTAAGGGTACCCAGCCGGGTTCCCTAACTGCGCATGCGCGAAACGCGCTGTGCTTTCTAATTGGTCCGGCGGAGGAAGGAGGGAGGGGGCCGAACTTCTGGGAGACCGGGCAGTGGCGGAGCAGTAACTGTCAAAAACAGGTACCCGTTCCTCTCCCCTGAAAGGTGCCAAATGTGGCACCGGAGGGGGGGACGGACGGGTAAGCAGAAATTCCACTTTTGAGTGGAACTCCGCTTTAAGGTGAAAAACCTTGAGGGCCAGTACACACCACATGCAATCCAGTGCGTTTTTTTTTTTTCTGCATCAAAAACGCAGGGAAAGTAGGTTATATGGTTTTCAATGGCATAGTTCACAACAGTGTGTTCCAGTTCTAGGGAAAAAAAAGTAGAACATGTTGCATTTTTCTTGCACTGAACTGTACTGGAACGCTGAAAAATGCATAAAAACGCACATAAATGCACCAAAAAAAAATTTGCTGTAACACAAATGTCCTTAATTAAGGTTGTGGAAAGATGGGGAAAAATGCACTGGACTACATCGTAAACGCGTCAAAACACGCATGCAGAAAAGCATCTGGAACGCACATGGACTGCTTTTCTATGGTGTAAACTGACTTGAGACTTTACAATTAGGCCCCTTTCACACTACAGCGATTTCAAAGTCGTGTTTTTTTTTTTCCTGCGATTTTTTTTTTTTTTTTTTTTTTTTTTTTTTTTTTTTTTTTTTTTTTTTTTTTTTTTTTTTTACAGCAATTTCAGGGAATGTCTGTGTAAACTTGTGGTCTATGGACCTTAACTCGCATCAAATGCTGACCAAAGTAGCACAGGGACTACTTTTTGAAGTCGCACAGATATGAACGGTACTCATTGGAAATCATGGGGTACGACTTGCCATGTGACTTTGCAGTCCCAAGTCGCAGGACAAGTCGCACAAGTGTGATGCGGGCCTAACTTGAATTCGAGAATCGAAAAAGTCCCCCCTTGCAGTGAAGAAGACTCTCCAGGACTCGTCTATCAGTGTGGAGGAGTCTATGAGAACAGGGGATCGGGGGAAATAAAAACCAGTCTCCCCCCCCAGACATAAACAAGCAGATATCCCTTGCTAGTCGTTTTTTGGAGTTCAGCTTTGGGGTAAACCGTATTCACTAAAAACATGAATTGTCTGAAAATAGATTCTACTTTCCCTTTAAGAAGTTGCACTTGAATATTGTCAGAGAACTCTTCCTGCTGATGTCTCCCATCCCATCAATTCCCAGGGAAGTCTGCTGAGAATATTTCATTTCTTCGCTGACAATTTGGTACTCCCACTTGTGGTGTTAATTTAAAATGTATAAAAAATATTTCCTCTGCAAAAAAAAAAAAAAAAATGCTAATGTCTATAGACCATTTACAGCAATAGTTATTGTTCATGTTAACTAAACAAATTAATGGGGTGGTTCTAAACCTAAACATTTTTACCTTGCATTTAGGGGGAAATATGCTGAGGTATCAGTATACCCCCCCCCCCCCTTTTCCTTTTACCTGAGCCCTCATTTGATCCAGCGACATGCACATCTGCAGCTCTTCTCTCCCCGCACTTCCATGTCTCACTGGCTTTGCTGCATCACCAGGTGCTGTTGGCTCCCAGTGCTGTCAATCAAATCCAGTGTGGAGGTGATGGGACCAAGCCGCTCTATGTATGTCTATAGATGCACACGGTGCAGCTTGGGATCAAGCCTGCACGAGTACCCCCCCCCCCCTGGTGTTTGCAGAGGAGCCAGTAAAGCCGGGGTTTCAGTAGGGGGGCAACATTGTTTATTTTACAAATATTTGCAGTCTGAAAAATCGGCTTTAAATTAATGTATGTGTTTTTGCTTATGGGGTGTGTATAATTTGAATTTTTTTTTTTTTTGCATGTAATGATTTAGAACAGAAACATTTTTGGAAGGGGACCTCCACCCAAAAGGGAAAGCTCCGCTTGTTTGCCTCCTCCCCGCTCCCGCTGCCACATTTT